>JAOSBN010039746.1:0-15501 GCA_027563595.1 Erythroxylum suave
TTCTTTTTCCTATTTTCCATAATACTCTATAATTTACAAAATAAATCCTAAGTTCACCAAAATTCACAAATATAATAATTTCACTAGTCAATAAAATTTTCTATATATATAAATTCCAAATTCACCGAATTTCCAAAATCACAATTCAATCCAATTATACCTAGAATTATTCATGAATGCATGTACACTTAAATTCATGTGCAGAAAAATCCAGTATTCATTTGTATGTGTATGACATATTATGCATGAGCATGAAAGCACATTTCTAAACCTCTCATAAATCACTCTCACATTTACTATTTTAACCTCCCAAAGGTAATGGGATGTTACAATCTCATATACAAAATTTCAAACAATCTTCTTATATCATATAGGAAAGCTTACCATGAGGCACTTTTAGTTAATGTCTCCTAGTAATTACATTATGAAGAACTCGACCATCTGCTACTGACCTTCCCAACCAGGAAGAACATAAACAAATTACATATCAATTGTGCACATAACTAACATATTTGTTGTAATGACGCCCTTTTGAGTTCAAAATCTAGGCTTATCTTGAATTGGCACATTAACCCTGATATATGTCCCATCTAGAGCATTTAAATAATTCTACAATTCAAATGAAATAAAAAATAAGGAGGAACCTTAATCACATTCCCTATATTTTCTTATAAAAGTAATAGGGTGATTATCTACCTTAAACCACATCCACCAATTGTCGGAAGAGTTTGTTGGTATAGGCTCAGGTTTCTTAAATAAAAGATCTTGCAAGTGCATCACTACATTTAAAACATTATGAAAACACTGACTAATTGTCTCACCTGACCTTCTAAAATTTTTCCTAATAACTCGATTTTTGACATGATGAGTAATAATAAGTAAGAAAATTGCTACTTGCTCATCAATAAGCATATTTTTGGTTGACATTAATCCTTCTATGCTTCCTAGCATTTCACCTAGTTTTAAAAAGCTTGCTAATTCATCCTAACCATTGAAATACATGAGTCATCATCGTCATACACAATTCGCCTCACATAATCTCAGTTTGCATAAAAATTTAGAAAATAACATCTAACCCTTCGCTTATAACTATATAGAGAAGCCTCCGATGCCAACAAAGTGAATAGCGAACTAACAACATTACGCAACTATAACCATAAAGTCAAGACAGCTACAATCCTTTTTATTCTTTTCGTATTTCTATGTAAACTCAAACTGAAACAAGCCATGATTGTAAAAAATAAATTTTCTGTTAGAGTAGTGCTATAAAGGCAATCACCTTTAGCACTTTAGTACAGACTTTATTTTGATTAATAAAGTGAAAGGCATTTTTCATTAATTTAATATTCGTTTATATATGAATTAATGTTGATCTTAAATCTAATTAATGAAGTCCATGATACAAAACGTAACATGAAGGAAATCATGATGAGATTCTTTTCATGTGCAATTATGTTAGTATCTAAATAATCCCTTATCATAGGATTAATAAGACAGGACACTATTAATCCAGACAGACTAGCACATGTTACACTTCTTGATTTGATCAAGCAGTGAATCTTATAAACTGTAAACATGAGATGTTTAGAGTTAACATGTGGATGCTTACAAAGGGTAGTAAGTACATTAGATGACCCACTATAAGATTATCATATGGATGATATATTGAATGTCAATGATTAATTTCATCATAGCAATGGTGCAAATATCCTAATACTTGAGGCATTCAAGGATATCTTGAATACTAATCCTGTGCTTTGACGTCATTCCTTGTTACCACAAGACAAGGTCGCTTTTAGGGTGGTGATTGGGTACAGCTATTGGTATTCAAAGGTAATTGGGTATCCAATAAAAGATTCACCATTCTTGATAGAAGGAGATTATACCCACGACCTCTTGTTGGGATTATTAACCAGGAGCCTCTAGCTAGAGCAGTTATGTGTCATGAAGAGAGTCTTCAATGATACATAGAGTAATGAGATCCTAGGACAAGAACTAACATCACTTAGACTAGATGTGACATAGTCAGTCTAGTGGGAGTTGATACATAGCTCATATTCCGAG
This sequence comes from Erythroxylum suave, assembly GCA_027563595.1. Taxonomy (NCBI): domain Eukaryota; kingdom Viridiplantae; phylum Streptophyta; class Magnoliopsida; order Malpighiales; family Erythroxylaceae; genus Erythroxylum; species Erythroxylum suave. The sequence goes on from JAOSBN010039746.1 coordinate 2,065, forward strand.
CCAAGTAGGGTATAGTATGGTGAAAGGATGAATTTCACGGTAATTGTCTATGGAAAGGTTCATAAGTTAGACAATTAACCATTGAAGAGTTCGTGTGTTAATCAACTTATATTCCGGCAAAATTGGCATCATGAAACCTTCATGATTTAATTGAATTAAGAGTTAATTTCAAGTGCCTAAAATAACCAAGAACCTAAGGGTACGCATAAAAGACTAGATGAAAATAAGTGTGTATGACCTAATTTAAGTAGGCCATGATCGTGACTCATAGGACCATGATCGTGGTCGAAGGCGAGCCTATTTTAAAGTGAGGCCACGATCGTGACAGAGGACACAAAATGACATATAAGTGAGTTCTTCACTTATGTACACTAGCTTCTTCCACTTCTTACACGCACAAGTGATAGAATAAGGGCTCTAGAAGAGTTCTAGAGTAAGAGAGAGGTGTTTTGACTCTTATTCTTGTAATTCGTGCAATTGTTGTATGAATCAAAGTGCATGCAACAAGATCTTTGACCTATCTTCCATCATCTTGAGCTTCTACTAGAATGCATCTAGTTTGGTGCTTAAATCACCCTTATACATTGTTTCTTCATCATCTTTGTGTGTCTTTAGGTGATCAAGGGAGGATTTGGTGTTTGCAACAACCCAAACAAAGGATAAGAAATGAGAAAGGAGGAGAAACAAAGGTAAAAAGTTTTTATATTTCATGTTCTTTACATATCCTTGCATTTATGTTTGAGATTCTGTGGTTTCCGGGTTGTCATGATGTCGGAATCTTGATTCCAGAACTTACATTGCATTTGCATCATGTGATGAATGCAACAATAGCTAACCCTACAGTGGTAACAGAGCTGGTTCGTACATGTTATAGATGATGTATTGAACATGCGCAAAGTATTTGCTAGGCCGTGACTGACTTGTATGTTGATTTGGAATAATTCGTGTAAATTCGTGAAAACTTTTTTTTTCTGATTTTCTTTCTCAGAAATGTTTATAAGATTTTATATTATGTTTTTGTTGAATGAAATTGCAATTGAATGTCATTTTCTATTTTATTTCGAACTTATATCCAGACTATTCATATGTTGATTTCTTGGATTTTCTGGAAAACTGATTGCACGTGCTGATTTTGAAATTTTCGTAACAATTCTAGAATTTTTTCTGTTTTTCTTTCACAAAAATGTTTATAAGGTGATATAGTATATTTTCGTAAAAGAAACATGCAATTTAATGTTATTTGCTATTTTATTACGAATTTAGTTTCAGCTTGATGTATCTACGAAGTTCTGGAAATGTGATGAACATGCATCCATGAAAATTCCATATTAATTCCTATGAAAATAGTTTTTATAAATTTTATGCATGCACATGCAAGATGAGATGTTGCGACGTGTATGAGATGCATGACATTTATTGTTAAAGTGATTATCTTATGCATGCATGATATAATATATGACTTGTGTTATAAGTAATATGACAAATGTCATACACATATGATGTGTTGGCTTATTCCAATTTATTAATAAATAATTCCTAAGAATTAGGTTCTGGAATTTTTTATTAGACACATTTAGAATGTTTATAAGACTTTGAAATTTTTCCAGAATTAATTGAATTTGATTCAAGTAATAAATAAAGTCAAAGTCAACATTGGTCAACTTTTTGAAAGTTGATGGAGTTAACTTAGTTAGTGACTTATAATGTATGTATTTCTATTATAAGACCTAAATAAGGTTATTATATGATAAGAAATGTATTATTTTGATGGTAATAACATGTTCTGGAAATTTTCTGAACATCGAATCACTCTCTTCAGTGTCTAGTAGGTTAACTTATTTATCTTGACGATTTTAACCGTCAAGATAATTTTGACAAGTGCCGAAATTGTTCAGATAAATCTGAGATGACCTAGGGATATTATAGAGGACTAATTGGTGTATGGAAATTTTGGATACCCTAGGGATTAATTTAGAATTAATCCAAGTAGAGCATATCATTTCTAGTGTGACTAGACAAAGGCATATACGCTAGGATTAAAGTGTTTAATCTAGACATTAAAATAATTGAATTTTAGGGTCCTTAATCGAATCACATTTATAAATTGGATTAGCTAAGACTAACACTAGTACCTGATTAGGTTCAAAAGTTGAATTGAATCACATTCTTTAGATGCATAGTCAAGTCACAACTTAAATTAAACCTCTTTTGTGTGATACATGCATTAGATGCATATTAATGGTAGTTATGGACATAGGCTTAATTCAATTGAGTTGTCCATAATTTAAATGTATACATGTGATATACATATTCAAGATCATCTAATGTGATATACATATTCAAGATCATCTAAGTAATGATGAGACCAAAGAATAAAACCCTCAAACCAAAATATTAGGACTTATGCCTTTCATTGATATGACAAGAACTAGAGTTCTTTTAGAGTTGGGTCATTGGGCAAACCCAAGCCCACTCTACACAAATATGTTCAAACTATAGAAATTGAATTTTTAGATTAATGGGTTGGTCCTAACTGGAAGCGTTAATTTGTTGGGCAAACCTAAGATCAACGTGGATAGAGGCGAAGTTGGGTAATATACATGAGACGTATATAAATCAAGAGTTGATATCCCAATGAGTGTGCTAAATCAACAGTTGATGGCACAAATCGATAGTTGCATAATTGAATGCAATTGGTATGAATGATACCTTCCGATTAACCTAAGGTGGCTTGTTGAGCAAACCTAAGATCATTTTTGGTGATATCGGATATCGACCCATTAGGAAAACTATAAGTTTTCTCGAATTCATTATGAGGGCTATAAATTTGAATAAGAATAATGGGACCTATAATGCATGTTGTTAAAGTCCTTATGGATATGCGTTAGTGTACATTTTAACACTTTCTCTCGTACTTCTAGGTCATTGAATCGTATGATGTCTTTTAGTGTGAACCTATGCTCCCTGTTAGATTCCAACAAAATCACGAGACCCAACTTCTTAGATTGGCTACGGAATTTGAGAATTATTCTCAAATCTGAGAAACTATGATATGTGCTAGATGAACCACTTCTCGATCTCCCTACTGTCGATGCATTTGATGAAGATTATAAAGCTTATAAGAAGCTACTAGATGATAGTGAGTTGGCTAGCTGTATAATGCTGACCTCTATGTCACCAGAATTGTAAAAGCAACATGAGGCTATGGATGCTCATACCATAGTCTACCATCTGAGGAAAATGTTTGATGAGTAAGCTCGGTTTGAAAGGTTCGAGACCTCGAGGTTGCTAATCTGTTCAAAGATGGCTGAGGGATCATCTCTAGTGCATTATGCACTGAAGATAAATGTATATATTGAGAGGTTAGGCAATTTGGGCTTTATAATGGATTATGAATTAAGTATAGACTTAATTATGGCTGGTTTAACCGATAGTTATTCATAGTTTGTGCTTAACCATCAGATGAACCAAATATCCACAACGATTCTTGAGCTGATTAATCTGCTCAAAACAGTTGAGCAAACTATTAGGAAAGACAGTAAGGTTGTGATGCTGGTGGATTCTGCTTCTAGTTCTCGCAAAAAGAACCAAAAGAAGAAGAAGAAGAAGTCCAAGTGGCCAGTGAGAGGTCGAGCCAAGAAGAAGGCGAAGGAGACAACACCAAAGGGGATGTGTTTCCATTGCAATAAGGAAGGGCATTAGAAGAGGAACTACAAAGCTTATCTAGAGTTGCCGAAGCAGAAGAAAGTATTAGATGCCCCACCTTCTACTTTAGGTATGTTGTTTTTCATTAAGGTAAATACTATTTCTGATCATAATATTTGGGTATTTGATACCGAATGTGGCTCGCACATATGTGTTGATATACAGGGAGGGATAGTAGACTGCTTAAGAAGGAAGAGATGGACCTACATATGGGAAATGGAGCAAGAGTTGTTGCATTATCTGTAGGGACATATATTTTGTATCTTCCTAGTAGGCTAGATTTAACTTTGGAAAATTGCCATTTAGTAACAATTGTGACTAAAAACATTGTATCTATTTCATGTCTTAATAAAACAGGATTTCATTTAACTTTTTCAAGCAATGGTTGTTCGATTAAGTTGAATGAAATGTTGTATAGTACTGCTACATTATGCAATGGAATTTACATATTAGATATATCTAATCCAATTTTAAATATTAATGCCAATAAAAGACAAAAAGAGATAACCTAAAATCATCTTACTTATCGCATTGTCGACTTGGCCATATAAGTGAGAAATGCTATAACCTAAAATCATCTTACTTATCGCATTATCGACTTGGCAATATAAATGAGAAATGCATTATTAAGCTACATAAGAATGGTAGCCTAGGGTCATTTGATTATGAATCATATGATACATATGAATCTTGCTTGTTAGGCAAGCTGACTAAATTACCTTTTAAAGGAAAAGTTGAATGAATGAATGAGTTATTAGACCTAATACATTCTGATGTATGTGGTCCGATGTTCATTGATGCCAGAGGTAGTTTTATGTACTTCATTACTTTTATCGATGATTATTCAGGATATGAATGTGTGTATCTAATGAGATACAAGTCTGAAGCGTTTGAAATGTTCAAACAATTTAGACATGAAGTAGAGAAACAACTCAGTAGAAGTATTAAGGTACTTCAATCAGATCGAGGTGGTGAATACTTAAGGTACAAGGAATTCTAACTTATCTTGGAGATAATGGGATAGTATCCCAATAGACTCCACCTTACACACAGCAACATAATGGTGTGGCTAAAAGGAGAAACTGAACCTTATTAGACATGGTAAGGTCAATAATGGGCTTAGCAGTTCTATTGAAATCCTTTTGGGGTTATGCACTCGACACTGCTATTTATATGACAAACAGAGTCCCTTCAAAGGAAGTTGAATTTACTCCATATAAGATGTGGACTAAAAAAGGCCATATGAAAGTTTGAGATTGTCCAACTTATGTGAAGTAGATTCAATTAGACAGGCTTGAAGTGAAGTCTGATAAATTTATGTTTATAGGATATCCTAAGGAAACAGTTGGATATCAGTTCTATAATGCTTTAGAGCAAAAGGTGTTTGTCTCAAACCATGCTGTCTTTTTAGAGAAAGAGTTTCTTCTAAAGAAGACAGTGGGAGCAAAGTTGAAATTGATGAAGTTCATGATGCTTAAACAAACGTAGAACAATTGCTTGAACCTGAAATTGTTGTTTATAGAGATGAGACAACAGTTGAACCTTTTGACACACAAAATGTTCGTAGGTCAAGTAAGATACGCAATGTTCTAGAGAGATATGGATTTCTCATAAGCGAACACAATAACGTATTTCTCATAAGGATGATGAGCCTACAACCTATGAAGAGGCTCTAAAGAGTTTAGAATCTGAAAAATAGCTTCAAGCTATGAAGTCAGAAATGGATTCCAAGTATGCAAACCAGGTATGGACTTTGGTTGATCCACTTGAAGGCTTAAAACCTATAAGGTGTAAGTGGATTTTCAAGAAAAAAATTGACATGGAAGGTAATGTGATATACCTATAAAGTGAGGCTAGTAGCTAAAGGATATTGTCAAAGACAAGGAGTTGACTATGACGAGACTTTTACCCCCGTAGCCATGCTTAAATCCATAAGAATAATCCTAGTCATTGCTGCTCGTTATGATTATGAAATATGGTAAAGGTGATGTAAAGATTATAAGAGTCTCCATAGATTAGAACATCACTGATCCTTTGACTAAACCACTTCCTCAAGTGAAATTTGATTCTTATGCACTCGCCTACAGTATTAGATACAAAAGCAATTAGTTTTAGTGTAAATGGGAGATTGTTAGAATAGTGCTCTAAAGGCAATCACCTTTGGCTCTATTATACAAACTTTATTTTGATTAATAAAGTGAAAGGTATTTTTCATTAATTTGATATTTGTTTATATATGAATTGATGTTGATCTTAAATCAAATGAATGAAGTCCATGATACAAAACATAGGATAAAGGAAATAATGCTGAGATTATGATAATGAGATTCCTATCATGGTTAATTATGTTAGTATCTAAATAATCCCTAGTCATAGGATTAATAAGATAGGACATTATTAATCCAGATAGACTAGCACACGTTATACTTCCTGATTTGATCAAGCAGTGGATCTCATAAACTGTAAGCATGACATGTTTAGAGCTAACATATGGTTGCTTACTAAAGGTAGTAAGTACATCGGATAACCCACTATGGATAAAAAAGCAAGTGTGTATGGCCTAATTTAAGTAGGCCACAATCGTGACTCATAAGGCCATGATCGTGGCTAAAGGCGAGCCTATTTTAAAGATGCCATGATTATGACAGAGGGCACGAAATGATATATAAATGAGTTCTTCACTTATGTACACGAGCTTCTTCCACTTTTTACACAAATAAGTGATAGCATAAGGGCCCTAGAAGAGTTCTAGAGTGAGAGAGAGGTGTCTTGAGTCTTGTTCTTGCAATTCATGCAATTGTTGTATGAATCAAAGTGCATGCAGCAAAATCCTTGACCTATCTTCCATCATCTTGCACATCTGCTAAAACTCATCTAGTTTGGTGCTCAAATCACCCTTATACATTGATTCTTCATCATCTTTGTGTGTCTTTGGGAGATCAAAGAAGGTTTTGGTGTTTGCAACAACCCAAACAAAGGATAAGAAACAAGAAAGGAGGAGAAACAAAGGTAAAATGTTTTTATATTTCATGTTCTTTATATATCCTTGCATGTATGTTTAAGATTATGTGGTTTTAAGGTTGTCATGGTATCAGAATCTTGATTCCGACACTTCCTCTACATTTGCATGCATATGATGCATGCAATTATGGCTAACTTTACAATTTCTAATACATTTAGATAAATTTGTTCAAACAATGTACAATGTAAGAGAACAACTATGAAATAATTAAAATAGTTGAAGACATAAAGTAGAGTAAGAGAGAAAAATGAAGATAATATTTCCGAGGTTAAAAAGAGAGAATTATAGAAACTCAATTTCCCATTCTGTTTTCATTACCATATTAGTTTATTTTAAACCTAAAAATGCAGCCATTCCTAAGGAAACATCCTATCAAACAAACCAAACTCAATTTCCGATTCTATTTTTTTACATCACAAATCCTTATTAACATTAAACCACTGAATATTATTTGTAAATATAGATGTCAAACATTCCTATTTATTATGCTAATTTTTCTAGTCCAAAAGCTTTAAAAACTGAACTACCTAAATAATCCCTCACTACCTTCGAGTATCCAATTTTTAGACTTGTCTCTTAATTGCAAAATGATAAAACTTTAGAAAGATAAGCTAGTGTAAACTACTCATTTGGTAAAGATTTCAATGATGGAAAATGCCCAAGTATAACAGTATGTAATATCATGTTGCTAAATAGTTTTCCAGCTAAGTAGGCACACATTTTCTTCTAGCCAAGCAAGCACACATTTTCCAGTACACGTGCATATTCACAATTCAATTTTCATTTCTGTAAACAGTTAAAATATTTGTATCTATTATTTGTTATCCTCATAACATGACGTTTAAATAGCACATATGGATATTGGAAGGACGAAAAAATATATCTACCAAGGTAAACAATCCTCATAAGCAAATTCGTGATATCAAAAACATTTTATATATCAAATAGAAGATAATGATTGGGGTTGTGTATAAATGCACAAAGGAATAAAGCTAGAGCTGCATGGAGGAAGATTATGACTGACAGATCATATGAAGTTAAGAAATCAAATCAATAAGGCCTTTAGAGAAATGGAACATGACTAATATTCAAAAATAACTGTTGATAAATATAGATAAAAATGAGGTTTTGGGGTCATTTGTTACAACAACATAGACGGGGTAATAAGGACATTATAATAATATGTAGATTTCCCTCCCACAACTACTTCTTTCCAATTATTTATGAGAATCGCTAATGCATATTCAAAGGTGAACCACTAACACAGCAGCCTAACGTAGTTAAAAGTGCAATTAAGATGGGCTAACAGTGTTAAAAGTGTAGTTAAGATGAGCTATAACAGCTAAGATGGGTTAACAGTTAAGATAAGTCATGAAATTACACTACCTATAATGCTACAACCATCTCCATCATCCAAAACACATAACCATTCTAATAGCTAAAGGGTTGAACCTCCTAGTAGAAGGATTTAAAGCCTATAAACTAATAACAAGGTTAAAGCTAACAAAGGAAGAGTTGAAGAAGATATATAAAGATCTTTATAAGAACGTTATTAAGCTAATAAAGGAAATGGCTGCGTAGGCATTGCTTTAAAAAGTTATGCAGTTTCCTCAATCCTCCCACTCCTAGTATATCCCATCAACATTGCCATCCAAGTCACCTCATTTCTTCTTAGGCATCACTTCAAGCATCTTTTTAGCCATATTTACCCTACTATTCATGGCATATCCACTAATCATCATAGTCTAAGCAATCACATTCCTTTTTAGCATCTCATCAAAAATAATTATACCTTTACTCAACCTTCCTGCTAGACATAACCCACCGATCATAGTAGTCTTTATAATAACATCCTTCACTGGCATCATATCAAAAAGCTTAGTAGCCTCATTAATACGACCGTCAACAATAAAACTACCTAACATCACAGTCTAAGAAACCACATTCTTTTCAAGCATTTGCCAAAAGAGCGACTTCGCTTCCTTTATCATCCCACCTTCAACATAACCCCTAACCATGGCAATTACACGAAACTACATTTCTCTTAGACATTTTATCAAACAATTTTCCTGCTTCATAAACCATTCCATTTTTAACATACCCAGTTATTAAATCATTCCAAGAAACATGGTTTCTCTCATGCAATTTCTTGAACAGCTTCTGCGCTTCATAGGGTAGATAGTTCTGAAAATATGCACTAACAATCACATTCCAAGAAATGGTGGTTTTACAGGGTAAGTCATAAAAAATCTTTTTAGCTATATCAATAAGGCTAATACAAGCAAAGGACAAAATATGAGAATTGGAGGATATCAGAGCAACACCAGTGGAAAGGAGTCTATAAGTGATGCCCAGAAATAGCATTTGATAAGAAAAACCAAGTGAAACTAGAGAAAACAAAAGACTTAAATATCTGATCATTATAATCAATCAACTTGTAGGGAACTGTTTTTAGTGTCTTTTAAATCTCTATCCAGTTAGGAATGAAACTGAGTTCAGCATATCCATATACAATTTACAAGAAAAAATGAACATAAAATCAATTATAGTCTCAACAAATGTTTGGGAGAAGTGTTGTCCTTACCTAATTAACGCAACTGGCAGAGATATGTGTGAAGAGTGAGAGAGACCCACTGAGTCAGACAAGCATGAGAGTAATGAGAGCAAACCAGAGATGAGAGAAAAGAGATGCACACATGAAGAGCGATAGAGGGCCACTGAGCCAGAGATGAAGTGTGTGTGCTGCTACGTGAGTGAGATGTGCTACTGCATGAGTGAGAAATTTGTTGGGAAAAACAGATAAGGGATTAGTTTGTCCAAGAGAAAGAGAAGCTCATGTTTACCTATTCCGGATGTGTGCAGAATAGGTAAAGACGAGGGTTAGCTTCTTTGGCTATTCCCCCATCTGCGGAATAGGTAATGCTCAAGAATGGTTCTTCCGCAGGTCATTTTCAATCCAAACAAAGAATAGTTAATAAGTATAAATAGATGGGTAATAGGATACCGATCACCTTTAACCAAACAACCCATAAAATCCTAACCCTAAAATTCCAGCAATCAAACCTTAAATTTCCAGCTTTACAAAATCTGAAAATTCTACATTCCTAGCCAAAATTCAACTTTGAAACCTAATATTCCAGCAGCTTAATACCATCCACCCTTCCTAATTTTGTGTTTTAACTACTAGTTCATAATTCCTCTATTTTTCCTACATTAGTTTGGTATCAAAGCTTTGGTTCACAATGGCGACACGTAGAAGAAGGGCATATAGAGGAATATTTAGAGACCAAGAGCGAGATGAGATACTTGTTCGAGTTATAGAAAAATTAGACCATACTGATCCTCGATCACAAGGTGTTCCAAGAACTAGCCCAAAAAACAATACCAGATAATAAACTACACTTGATGGTGAGGGAGGAGAGAATGAAGTCGAAGAAGAAGAAAAGGAAGATCTGATGAGTACATGTGTGAGAACAAAGCTGGAGAGGAGTTAGAAGGAGAATTTAGTGATGAACTAGCTAGTCCTGCAAATCTTAACGTAGTGAGACACATACTTACAAGCCCTAAAGTAAAAGAACAAAAAGAATGGCTTTGTACTGCTATTTTCTTTACTCAATTTAGATGTGAAGATAAAGTGTGTAAGCTTATCTTTGATAGAGGAAGCAGTATGAATGTGGTATCAGAGAACATAGTGAAGCGATTGAATTCACTCACAGAGAAACATCCAAATCCCTATAAAGTTGCTTAGGTAAATGATAGAACTATACTAGTTGCTCGAAGGTGTTTGGTGTCTTTCAAATTAGGAGTATATGAGGACTCTATTTGGTATGATGTCATTCTTATGAAAGTATCCCACATGTTACTTAGGCAACCATGGCTTTATGATCGAGATGTGTAGCACTTCAGAAAAGCTAACACCTATCATTTTATATTCCATGGAAGCAAGATGGTTTAAAGCCTATGAAGGTAGACAACGTAGGAAAATAGGACCAAGTGGTTTCTTTGGCTAACTCTAAAGTTTAAACAATTGAACGACAAGTTCAAACTCTTAAAGAACAAGCTGAAACATCTGAACTGAAGGTTGAAACACCTAAATAACAGGTTGAAACCCCTTAACAACAAATCAAAACACAAGGACAATAGGTAGAAACTACAAGGCAACAAGTTGAAAGAATCGGACAACAAGCTGATATAATAGAACAATGGGTTGAAAAGATTAACAAGTAACTACTTAGAGTTCTGAAGCTTGATAATTCAAAACTTGATGATGTCCTCGGTGTTGTTGATGAAGATGGTGTTTGATAGTTGTATTTTGCATGATGTTTTAAAGTTTAATTTTTCATGTACTTAGTGTTAAAGTGAGTGTTGAGCATGCATTTAGAACTTAATTAGGTTATTTTGTGTATTTAAGTATGTTTATAGGTAGTTGGAATTATTAAGCTTAAATTGTATATTTTTGAGGTACCTTAATATGTATGCTAGTGTTGCAGGGAAAACAGGGAAGAACGGTGAAGATTTAAAGAGTTTTGGGCTTAGGGACATAGGCCACGATCATGTATATAAGCCATGGTCGTGACAGAGAAGGAAAAAAAAAGAAGTAACCAAGCCATGATCATACAATCTGAGCCACGATCGTGACAGAAAGTGACAAGTCAGGTCATGATCGTGCATGTCAATCCACACTCATGACAGAAAGGGTAAAGTGCCAGCCACGATCGTGACATGCAGTGCCATGATCGTGCCCTACGTAGGGTTGATGCTAAAACTCAATTTTTGGATTAATTTTTAAACCGTTTCGACCTCGAGTTTGACCTAGGGCTGCCAGAGAATAAATAAAACAATCCCTAGCAACAGTCAGAAGGAGAAGAGGAGAGTGAAGAGACTTAAGCCACTACAAGAAAATCATGAAATAGCGGTGGAAATTTTCCGACAGAAAAAAAACCTACGCTATTTACCGACAGAAAAGAACTATCCATTGATAAATACATTGTATTGTTTATATATAGCGACGGAAATACATTACCGTCAGCAATATTGGAGGGAAAGAATTTCGTGCAAAATCTCCGACGACATATAGCAACAATACAACCTACGACATTGGAAAATATTACGGGAACGGTTATCATAATTTAATTATTTCGGATATATACCGACGAACACGATTCCATCGGTATATGTACCAACGGATTAGCCACCACCGTCGGTAATAATTGTGGGAATTACTCCCCCAATTAAGTAGCTTCGCATAATTACCAACGGGGCACATATCGTCGGTAAAGATGTTTCAACCCCTATTATATATTGACGTAATGTGTTCCATCGGTATCCATTTAATTAATTTTACCGACGGAATGTTTTCTTCCGTCACAAATTGTAGCGGTACTAGAGGCAATGAAGTAATTGGGGAATTCTAAATACCAACGGAATATAAATTCCGTCGGTACATGTCTGCTATTTACCAAATAAATGTCGTTGTTTGGTTTAAGACGATGCGGAAAAATTTATTCACCGATGAAATATGTGCTCCGTTGATGAGTCATCGAGTTTAACTCGTCCAGATGGCATGTGTTTCATTAATTTTATTGACGGAATGTGTTCTTCCGTCACAAAAAGAAGCAGTCAGCAAAGGCTGTGAAATAATTGGTTCAATATTAACGTAATAGAAATTCCGTCAGTAAATGTCGGCAATTTGTTAAATGAAACGTCGTCGTTTGGTTTAAGACGACGAGGTAAAATTTTAATCACTGACGGAATATGTGTTCCGTCGGTGAGTCCTCGTGTTTGACTCGACAAGGTATCATGCGTTTCATTAATTTTACCGACGGACTGTGTTCTTCTGTCTCAAAAGAAGCGGTAACCATAGGCAGTGAAGTAATTGGGAAATTTAAATACCAACAGAATATAAATTCCATCGATAAATGTCAACAATTTTCTAAATGAAACGTCGTTGTTTAGTTAAAGACAACGTGGTAAAACCTAAATCACCGACAGAATATATATTCCGTCGGTGATTCATTAGGTTTAACTCGACCAACCCTGCCTCCCCCCCCTCCCATTTCTTCTTATTCTCTCCTCGCCTACACTGTCTGAATCCGACCCCCTCTCTTGCATTTTCCTGCCGTTTTTTGACTGTTTTATGGCTCATCGTGCGTCGTTTAAGATAAGCTCTCTAATGGGTGTATTATTTCTCCAAAAAAACGCATGTTTTTAGTGTTAACCGTGAGTGTTTGGTGATAAAATTTTGCTTGATTATTATTGTTGTTTATGATTTTTTTTCGTGTAATTGTTGGTTTATTTGTTGTTTATATGTGTTATTGTTGGTAAACAATGGAAAAATGCAATTGATTTGTGGTTAGATTGAGATTATACATATTGCCTATGAGGTGTTCAATAAAATGCCTTTTATGATATTTGAAATGTTTCTTTGTAATTGTTGTGTGAATTTGAGAATTTCAATGCTTAATTTCGATAAAATGCTTAATTTGAAGTTTGAATTTTTCGAATTTGACATTTAAGTGTAAATTTATTATATTTGTCAATATTGTCATTAATTATTAATAATTATTATTATTAATAAGTATTAATATAATTAGTAATATTATTAGTAAGTATTAATTATTAATAATATGTATGAATATAATTAGTTTGATTAATCTTATGAAATTGATTAATATTATTAGTTTAATATTAATTATCTACTTATTAATAAT
>JAOSBN010039757.1:0-15500 GCA_027563595.1 Erythroxylum suave
AGCCAAACAATTTTAAAACACTCCTAGCCCATTCCAAATTACTATTTTACCCTTCCCATCGGTGATGGGATGTTACACAATATCACTAAGAATGACCATAGGTTTGCCCAACAAGCCATCTTAGGTCAATCGGTAGGTATCATTCATACCAATTGCATTCATTTATGCAACTATTGACTTATGCTATCAACTGTGGATTTAGCACACTCATTGGGTCATCAACTCTTGATTTACATACATCCCATATATATAACCCAACTTTGCCTCTATCCATGTTGACTATGGGTTTTCCTAGCAAATAAACACTTCTAGTTAGGACCAACCCATTAATTCAAAAATCTAATTTCCATGGTTTGCAAATATTCATGTAGAGTGGGCTTGGGTTTACCCAACAACCCAACTCTAAAAGAACTTTGGTTCTTGCCATATCAATGGAAGGGGTAAGTCATAATATTTAGTTAAGAGATTTGTTCTTTGGTCTCATTAATACTTGGATGATCTTCAATATGTATATCACATATATACATTTAGATTATGGACAACTCAATTGAATTGAGCCTATGTCCATAACTACCCTTAAAATGTATCTAATGCATGTATCACATAAAGGAGGTTTAATTTAGGTTATGACTTGACTATGCATCTAAAGTTCGTGATTCGATTCAACTCTTTAACCTAATCGGGTACTAGTGTTAGTCTTGGCTAATCCAAATTATGAATAAGATTCGATTAGGACCCTTCAAATTCAATTATTTTGATGTCCAAATTAAACACTTTAATCCTTGTATATATACCTTTTATCTAGTCACACTAGAAATGCTATGCTATACTTGGATCAATTCTAAATTAATCCTTAGGGTTTCCAAAATTCCTATACATCAATTAGTCATCTATAATATCCCTAGGTATCAAATTTATCAAAACAATTTCGGCACAAGCCAAAATTATCTTGACGACCAAAATCGTCAAGATAAATAAGTTAACCTACTAGACACTAAAAGGACCGATTCAATGTTTGAAAATTTTGCTAGAACCCTAATTTTAAGCACATGCATTAAGAATGTTATTATCATCAAAATAATAGATTTCTTATCATATAAGAACCTTATTTAGGTCTCATAACCCAAATACTTACATTATAAGTCATTAAGTAAGTCAAGTCCATCAACTTTTCAAAAGTTGACCAATGTTGACTATGACTTTATTTATTAATTGAATCAAATTTAATTAACTCTGGAAAAATTCCAGAGTCTTATACACATTCTAAATATGCCTAATAAAAAATTCCAGGACCTAATTCTTAGGAATTATTTAGTTATATTAAAATAGGTCAACACATCATATGTGTATGTCACTTGTCATATTACTTCTAACACTAGTCCAACATTACATCATGCATGCGTAAGATAATCATTTTAACAACAAGTTTCATGCATCTCATACACGTGGCAACATCTCATCTTGCAAGTGCATGCATAAAATTTATAAAAACGATTTTTATAAAAATTAATATGGAATTTACATGCATGCATGTTCATCACATTTCTAGAGTTTCCAGAACGTCATACATGCATCAGGCTAAAGCTTAATTCATAATAAAATAGAAAATGACATTCAGTTGAATTTTCTTTTTATAGAAACATAAAATAACACCTTATAAACATCAATTTTTCTAGAATTATTACGAAATTTTCAAAATCAGCACATGCATTCAATTTTCTAGAAATTCCCATAAATCAACATATGAACAATATGGATATTAATTCGAAATGAAATACAAAACAAGATTCAATTGCAATTTCCTTTAGCAAGATTTGAACTAACATCTTATAAACATTTACGAAAAAGAAAATTAGAAAAAATTCCATATCTACACCAATTATTCCAAATCAACAAAATTGTCAGTCATAACCCATTGAACACTTTGCACATGTTCAATACATCATCCATAACATGCATAAATTTGCTTTCATACCACTGTTAGGGATGCTATGGTTGCATGCATCACATGCATGAGAACGTAATGGAAGTGTCAAAATCTAGATTCCAACACTATGACAACCCCCAAAAAACAAAATCGCACATGTATGTATAGACGTATATATAAGAACATGAAATATAAAACTTTTACCCTTTTGTTTCTCCTCCTTTCTTATTTCTTCTCCTAGTTTGGTTATTGCAAACACCAAACCCTTCCTTGATCACCCAAGAACACCAAAAGAAGATGAAAAAAACAATGCGTAAAGGTGATTTGAGCACCAAACTAGATTAGTTATGGTAGATGCTTAATATGATAGAAGAAAGATCAAGACTCTTGTTACAAGTACTTTGATTCATGTAATAATAAATAAATTACAAGAACAAGACTCTTGACAACTTTCTCTCACTCTAGAACTCTTCTAAAGCCCTTATCTCTCAGTATATGTGTAAGAAGTGGTTAAACGTTTGTGTACATAAGTGAAGAACTCACTTATGTACTCCTTCATGCCCTTTGTCACAATCGTGGCCTATTGAAATTTAGCCATACACACTATGATTTTCATCCAATATTTTATACGTGTGACCCCTTAGGTTTTCGGTTATTTTAGGCACTTGAATTAACTTTTAATTCAGGCAAATTGTGAAGGGTTTCATGATGCCAATTTTTCAGAATATAAATGGATTAACATATGAACTCTTTGATAGTTAATTATCTAACTTATGAACCTTTCCATAGACAATTACCGTGCAATTCGTCCTTTCACCATACTATAGCCCACTTGGTTCAAAGTATAGGCTATGTGTCAACTCCCACTAGACTGAATAAGTTACATCTAGTCCAAGTGATGTTAGTTCTTGTCCTAGGATCTCATTACTCTATGTATCATTGAAGACTCTCTTTATGACACATAACTGTTCTAGCTAGAGACTTCTAGGTAATAACCCTGAAAAGAGGTCGTGGGTATCATCTCCTTCAATAAGGAGTGGTAAATCCTTTATTGGCTACCCAATTACCTTTGAATATCAACAGTTGTACCCAATTACCACCCTAAGAGTAACCTCGTCTTGAGACAACAAGGAATGATGTCAA
Source organism: Erythroxylum suave (assembly GCA_027563595.1). NCBI lineage: Eukaryota > Viridiplantae > Streptophyta > Magnoliopsida > Malpighiales > Erythroxylaceae > Erythroxylum > Erythroxylum suave. Next base: position 3,071 of record JAOSBN010039757.1, read on the forward strand.
AGCACAGGATCAGTATCTAAGATATCCTTGAGTACCTTAAATCTAAGGATATTTACACCATTGTTATGATGAGATTAATCAATGATATTTGATCGATCATCCATATGATAATCTCATAGTCCGATGTATTTATACGTTAACTCTAAACATCTCTTGCTCACAGTTTGTGAGATCCACTGATTGATCAAATCAAGGAGTATAACATATGCTAGTTTGTCTTAATTAATAATATCCTATCTTATTAATCCTATGAATGGGGATTATTTAGATACTAACATAATTACACATGATAGGAATCTCATTATCATGATTTCATCGCAATTGCCCTCATGTTATCTTTTATATCATGGATGTCACATCCCACTACCATAGAGTATATAACCCAATATCTAAAGGATATTCAAGCACAAATCCTATGACAATGTTATGTTACTGCAAACATAATCTCTTAATTGGCATCATAAAGAATATAGAATACTTTAAAAAAAACCTTAACTCTTCATTTCATTCATAAAAGTTTAAATAAGTAGTCATTAAAACTAATATTTACATCCTTTATATACAAGTTTTACATGTCATATGTAAACAACTTTTAAAAAACAATTACAACTCCTAAAATGCCAGCGAATAGACCTTTGAGTCATATCTTAGCCCAAAATGTGCTTCTAGAAAATCTTAGAAATTTAGGTCTCCTGTCTCGTACCTGAAAAGCCACGTTGCAATTTTTGATGAGTTTTGCGAACTCAGTGAGTGAACCATCATTAGTGATCTCACTCTAGGCAAATACACAAATATCATACAACCAACCAATTTCAAACCAATTTCCCTAACAATAAGACATAATGAATGTCATACACTTCACATACATTCTTTTAGAACTTAAACAACCCAATAAATCACATTATCATAACATATCACTTTAACATCACAACTTCAGAAAAGATTTCATAAGCATATATTTCATATTTATAAATATATAAATTTAGATGCATATGAGACTCCAGATTCATTATTATTTGTTGTCACTGAGTGCCTTTTAGATATAGATACAGATTCTAGCCCATTGGGCTCAGTCAGAAACAAAAATCACGGAGCAAAGCTCTACGTTCAGAATTCTGAACTTAAAGCTCTTTCAAACTGACTACACTGATCACAACGCCTTTATCTGAACATGTATTTTATGAAATGCATCAAATAACAAAATATGCCATGAATAACATTCACTTATGATACACAAACAGAATCTTATATTCGTCAGACTTCAGTCCGACATTCAACTTTCGTTGAATATTCAAAAATCTACCAAAGTTTAGTAGCAAATAGGTATCATTCAAATTTCAGATGCAAATAGAACACTTCCAATACTTTCCCAAATATCAAACTCCTCAGACCTTTAAAGTCCAGAATTCATATACAGATCACAAACAGTTCAATAATTGGGAGTTAAACAAAATCAATCAATCCTAGGAAGATCATCTAGGTTGACTCACAAATGCCCCGTTAAGCTTATTGCCTTGAAATCCCAGCAATGTCTAGAAGCGGTTGCTCAATGTGCTCCTTTATATGCATTCATATACATTTATATGTCACTCATGTGCATTTTTATAAGAATAATGAGTCATAAATAAATTTATGAATGTATCATGTATTATGCATGTTCAATGACAATTTCTTGGTTATGTTTCTTTAATACATGATATAAACAATTTACAACACCTTCCAAACATTCTTAACTCCAAAATTACACTTTACTCACCTTAATCCTTTCACTCATCATCAACTAATTTCATTTAAGCTCTTATTTAAACCGTAATACCTTATATGCAAATACTCTAGCATTGGTTTGTTTAACTATTATATAATCAAAACATTACTATGAAAAACAAGTTGCTGCCCACAATCTTTTTCTAGAATTTTTCTCCATATTTTTTCAGGCAGATTTTGGGTCAGATTTGTATAACTATTTTGACCCAGAAATTGACGTTTTTAGACAATAATTTCTTCTAATAAAATTTTTCTATATTTCTTAAGTTTCAAATCAATAAAAATCATTCAATTTAGTCAATTATGCCATGAGTTATGCTCAAAATACCATAGACTGTGCACATTCTAGTGCACAATCATGCATGTGCATGATCATGCATTCCATAACTGAAAGGTCAGTGCATGATCGTGCTTGTGCACAATCATGCATCCCCTAAATGAAAGACTAATGCATAATCATGCTTATGCATGGTCGTGCATTCCCATGATTAAAGGGCAATTGCATGATCGTGCTGGTGCATGATCATGCACCCTTGATATGTGTTCAAACTTGTAAAACTCATATCTCTCAATCACGATGTCCAAAAATTACAAACTTTATATCAATAGAACTCTAAGAGAGAAATATACAACTTTTATTAAGAAAAAATTATCCAATTATGCCTAAATCAATACAATTGATTCGATAAACACAAGACATGCTTTTTATCCTGACTAGTGCTAATGCCTATGGAAGAGCTTAACTTCAAGCTAAATTTCAAGACCTTTATTGACAGAATTCTAATTCTAATTCTTCATGAAAAATGTATCCATATGTGTCCAGTTTACTCTAAATCAAATTTCACCCAATTTGGATATTTACAGATCAAGTTATGTGCAAAATATAGATGCATGTTTAGTAAAAACACTGCATATAACATACTCCAGCACACTTCATTGCCAAAATCCAATCATTTCTATATCATTTTTCTATCCTTTCAAGTTGATGGTTCAATTAAACCCAAATTTCCAGTTCAGAAATTATCTAGTCACAATTCACAAATTCATGAATAATCACAACCCAAAATAGAACCTAATTCATACATTTACATATTACAATTTCTGTATTTCCCTACTCTTCACACTACAAGAAAATGGACGTTTAGCGACGGAAATTACCGATGGAATAACCAAATATTCCGTCAGTTTTAAGGTTACTGACGGAATATAACGACAGCTCAAAAATGTCGGTGATACGGTCGTAGCTAAATTTACCGACGGAACTTTAGTATGCGTCGTTAACTTTAGCGACGGACCAGGAAGTACCGTCGCTAAGGTTTACCGATAGCGCAAACCAATTCCGTCTGTAACTTAGCGACCAAAAACGGTAACTCAAGTTTGGAACGAACGTTACCGACCGAAACCAATCACCGTCGGTAATAGGTTTACTAATTCACCGACGGAAAATGTTTGTCCGTCGGTGAGGATGTTTGTTGTGGTTGGTTTTGCGACGGTATCTTCTATTCCGTCGTAACTACATTTTGCCTTTCCTATTTACCGACGGACATATTCCTTCCCGTCGGTATAAATACCGACCGTATCAGCACCGTCGGTGTCTTACCGTAGGTAATAAAATGCGGGAACGTTTCGCGCATTTTTTGTCGACGGTTTCTTGTTGGCGTCGCTCTATTCCGTTGGAAATATTAGTTACAAAATTCTATACGGACGGTTGTATTTTTCCGTTGGAAAGGTGGCCAAAATATCGACGGAACACTCCATTCCATCGGTAAATAGCGACGGAAACATTTCCGTCGGAAACGTTCCGCCGCTATTCATTCATTTTCTTGTAGTGTCATTTAACTCCGATCATCACAATCCTTCACCTTATAAATCATATCACGAATTTGCTTCTTCCTTCACCACCCACACATGCTTCCACACCATTCACACATGAATCAATCCACATGCATGGAAATATACACCATTCATGCATGCATTCATACAAACATTAAAAAATCATCAAAATATCATTTACACTACCTATACAACTTAAAGTAGTTGTGAGTGGTTAGAAGAGATTTTGGTGGATAGACAAGAATAAAGAAACAAGATATGGTCTGAATTGGTTTCTTTGCTAAGTATCAAGTTGATGAATTAACCAAAAGCCAATTCATAAAAATGAGCAAAGATGGTGTTTTGGTGATGGCAAAGCAAGAAGGAAGGTTTAGATGATTTCGGTGAAACCAAAGAAAGGAGCTGCAGAAACTTATTTCCTAAATGACTAGGTGGCTCCATTATGCAATGCCATGTGTTACCATTGCATGTATAACTTATGTCCTCAATGTAAGGCTACCAAATGTCACTTAGCTATTGGTCCACATGTCAAACATTAATTTATCCATTTATCATTCCATAATTAGTCCATTTGTCAATTAATTATTAATCCAATTGTCATACTTCCATTTGTCTATTATTTCCATATTTTTCTTAGTCCAAAACACTCCAAATTTTTGATAAATTTCCAAAATGTCTCCAAAAAAATGTGAAATTAATTCTAATACACGTCAATTCAATTTTCAAGGCAAATAATCCATACTTCACATTAAAATCACTTATACCCAAAAAACGTCAATGAATGCATGTACAATTATTTTCATAAGTGACAACATTATTCACGTGTATGTGTATGCCATATAATGCATGAAATGCACTTCTAATTTCTCAATAAATTCTCATATATAGTACCCTAGGGTTCTAACCCTATTCATAGGATAATAGGATGTTACAATGGACGTCATTAATTCGATTTAAGATCAATATCAATCATATATAAACGAATATCAAATTAATGAAAAATGTCTTTTGCTTTAATAATCAAAATAAAGTTTGTACAAAAGTGCTAAAGGTGATTGCCTTTAGAGCACTACTTTAACACGTGATTGTATCCCTTAATCTCATTTCAATTGTTTAAAAAAATTTTAAAAACATGGTTCCATAAAAAGCTCTCAATTAAACAAATAAGATGCTTTAGACATGGGAATAGAAATGTCAAGCATTTATTAAACTCCTCCACACTTAAACGTTTTCTTGTCCTCAAGCAAATTAATTTCAGTACTCTTAACTTAAAAAGAAATAAAGATACTCTATTATTCATTTCAGTACTCTTAACTTAAAAAGAAATAAAGATACTCTATTATTCATTCAATTGCAAAGTTCATTGAATTGTTAAGCACTTTGTTACTTACATCTAACTATAAAACAGTCCAATTCACTCCACTATTCTTTAAATTTCAACTCAATTCACACCATTCTACTTAATGCACAAACTGTACATACATAAGAAAAATGTTAAAATCTTTAAACATTTTCATACTCTTTATTATAAACAAAACACTAAATTTAAACAACATAAGAGCATTTAGAAGTTGTTTGAAAAGTTATGTAACCTTTTGACGTGGAAGTAAAGACTTGTCATGAATATCCCCAGTTACTCAACTAGGTCACTATCTTAAATGACTACTAGCACAGATCTTTAACTTCGACCTTTTCATTGGTACAAAGTGTTGGTTGTAGTTTAGTGACAAAATAATTTAAATACATTCTTTATATTGTACATATTTAGATGAATATGATCAAGTCCATGGGATAATTATACATTGCAAATGAAATTATGATGATATTATAATTATGAGATTCATATTGCATTTATATATTATCTCTAAAATGTTCCTAATAATTGTTCTATTAAGATTGGACATTATTAAATAGTAAAAAGACTAGCAATTCATGGTTTCCTTTATAAAAGAAGTAGTTGATCTCATAAACTAAAGTATGAAGATACTTAAACAAACGTATAGGTGCTTTGTAAGGAACAAGTTCACTGAACTAACCCTATATGAGAAATTCATTTAGAACATTTCTTGTACGTCTATAGAAATTCTCATTGTGAAGATTATATAAGTGACCCCTTGACTTGAGATCTCCAAACTTACCCTATATAGGGATAGTTATATTTTGATACTACTTATGACATGTTCTAGTTAAGGATACTAAATCAGTAGTTATTAGATAGCATAAACTATATAGAGGTAGTTGTGCGATCGAGATAAGATTGATCACCTTAGAGTAATTGAGAATTTTTGTTGTTTTTGAATAGTATTGATTTCATAAATCCTTAGCCCAAGTGAAATGACGTTTTGTAAATAGTGTACAAATGTCATTTATTGAATCAATAGCTAATGGTGGAGAAGAAATATGATTGGACTCAAAATAGAGAGTAAACATTAATTTCATACTATTTGTCTAATTAGAAGATTATATGATGAAATGATTGAGTTATATATATATATATATATATATATATATATAATCATGCATGAAAAGGTTGGTTAAACTACTTTGACATTTCTAAATATGTACATAGTCGTGATGCGTTGCTAGACCTCAATGTTGATATATTGATATAAGTTGTTTAATTAGAGAATTAAAGATAAATTAAAGGAGTATAATTTATCTAATCATAAATATGATTTATGGTTGTATCTATTACCAACATATTTGGGAATCTAATGAGTCAAACATAAAGTGCGGGTTGAAGATAGCAAAGATATTTTAATCAAGTTGTACTTGATTGCAAAGTTTGAGAAACTTTATGATTAAATATGAGATAAAAAATAAGGATCAATATAAGTTATTGGATCTTATTTGGGCATAATTTGTATTTAATTATAATTATTTGCAATTCTAATTAAAGTTTAATTGAAATTAGAATTTATTTAAATTACTAAAATTTCTAAAACTTATTATAGATAGGCTTAAACTATAATAGAGCTAGCAATCCTTGTTTAATCCTCTTTGCATTAGTTGTAGAGTTCTCTCAACTAGTTCTGCAGACACAGTTAGAGGCTGAACACTTGTGCGACTATAGAGGTTGAGATGAGCCAGTTTCATAAACAATTCATGGGATACGACAAGAATTTGACCAGGCTTTGGAATAAGACACAAATTAAGATTTATGCTTTATTATGATTTAATTGTTACTCATTTTATAAAATTAAAGTATTCTTGGTTTTTAGGAAATCAAAATAAGTAAAAGTTTCATAATTATTTCACCGTGTTCAAGAATATATCTCTTCTTGATTTTTGGAAAATTGCATAAGAGTCAACTTTAATTTTATGATTTGATTAAATGGTTTGATTGTTATTAATCGAAACTTGGAATTGAATTTTCAATATGATTGATAAATTATTTTAGAGTTAAAAAACATATGAAATTTGTTTCATTGATAGTAAAACAAAAAATAATCCTAAACTACATTAAATATGAAAAGTTCATATTTACAAGATTTAGAAAATGGAAATTAAAAGTTCCAAAACAATGAAAGCACAATATAAATTTTTGGGTTTTAGGTTGTATGACTTCTGGTTCGGAATAAGCTAAGCTGGTTATGCCAAAGATGGTTATCATTGTTGGAGACAGTAGTTGGCTGCACCAAAGATGGTTGTCACTGTTGAAGCTTGCAGCAGTCTATAGTGACTAATCAAGGAAGGAAAAACTACAAATGCATTGGTTGCCAACAAATGTCACAGAATGTTTTTCGAATTAAGGAAAAGGAATTTTCAATGAAATTATAAATAGTTTTTGGGATTTAGGTTGTGTGATTTCTAGTTCGGAATAAGCTAGTTATGACGAAGATGGCTACCATTATTGGAGACAACAGTTGGTTGCACTAGAGATGGTTGTCACTGTTGGAGCTTGCAGCAATTGACGATGACTAGCCAAGGAAGGAAAGACTACAAATACATTGGTTGACAAAAAATGTCATAGAATATTTTTGATTTAAGGAAAATTAATTTCAAATGAAATTAGAAATAGTTTTCTAAGTGAATTAGAATGTTTTACTTATATAATTTTTTAAAAAGGAGTTTTCCTAAATTATATTAAGTAAAAATCATAACTATTGAGCTATCTTCTCCTCCTTTTAAATATCTGGCCATCCCAATTAATCCTAATAAGCCTAAATTCTCAAAATTTGTTCCTTTAATTGATAAACTTAAAGCTTAAATCAATGCTTGGCAAAACAAATATTTGTCTCTTGCAGATCGATTGCTTCTCATTAATTCTTCTCTAAATAGTATGCACCAACATTTGTTTGCTCATTTGGTTCTACCAAGTAATGTCACTAAAGAGATAGATATAATACTAAAAGCTTTCTTGTGGTCTAAAAAATTGAGAATAGGAAGCAGGCCAAGATGAAATGGAGGGACATCACTATATCCAAGAGGCAAGGACGGCTTGGGATCATCCTGATTGCTCAAATGTAGAAAGTAATTCTTGGTAATAGGCTATAGAGACTTTGCACTAACAAAAAAGCTATGTGGATTAAATGGATTAATAAGTACCATCTCCGAAATCAGAATTTATTACAGCTAGACATTTTCAGAAAATTCTTATGGTTTTTCAATCATTTACTTAGTTTGAGAAGTATGTTCTACCTGCACATCAAACAAAGGTTGGGGGATGGAGAGTTTATATGGTTATAGTTTGATAATTGGACCAATGATGGTCCTTTTATCCACATACCTAATCTTTCTAGCTTTAGAAGCAAAATCCCTCTCATTGCTAGAATATCTAGCTCATCCAAAATGGAGACTAGGTTGGCAATTTCAGAGGCTTGCAATTATTGTCAAATTATTTGGCTAATATTCTTGTAGGACTGAGGAAGGATAGCATAGCTTGGCATCCTCACTCTAATGGTCCTTTCAAGAATTGATCTTGTCACCAGGTACTAGTTAATCATCTTGATGTGGTTCCTTGGTTCGAGGTTATCTAGAAACAAAATCTTAAATGCAAATATGTTGTGTTCACTTAGCTAGTGATAACAAATAGGCTTCAAACCAATGATAGATGGTTTGGTGCCTTTGACCTCATATACGTACTTTGTAAGTTGTTGAATGAGGGTAAAAGTCATTTGTTTTTTTATTGTAATTACACCAAAGCAATTTGGAATAGAATTATAGTCATATTACAATTACCCATATATACCTTCGTGTGGATGGAAACCTTAAGTTTTCTTATCCATTATACCACTCACAGTAGAGCAAATGGCATTATTATCAAAACTACTTCTCATATTGTTATCTATTCAATTTAGAGGGAAAGGAATCGAAGGATATACAAGGTGTTGGAGAGAGCCAATAGCAACTTACAGAACATATAGTCAATTGGATTAGGGTTACCATTATTACCAATGATCATCAACACTTTGTTAGTTATGATCTGAAACTGGTGTGGTTGTTATAATGTTATATGTTAACAATACTCTATATTTTGGTTAGTGAGTTTTTATTTTGTAGCAGATATCTGATTCATTATAATTGTTGTACATAACTTTTGTTAAATTAATAAATTCTGTTTTATCTTTTAAAAAAAGAATAGTTTATTAAAAATTATTTTCAATTAATTTTTATTAAAGGAGTCAAGATAATTGCAAATACTTTCCAATTGGATTTGAAATTTTTTTCAAATCAATTTTGAGTTTCGATTTATAATAGCAATTTATTATATATAGGAATCAATGAGTTTAATATGAATAAATTTTTCTAAGAGGTTGGAAATATTATTTTAGATTATGAAGATCAACAACTAGAATCAAACAAAACTTCATATTTAATGCATATAATTTGACTATGAGTGCATAGTTGCATGTTTGAATATATGTTTGATATATTATACATATTGAATTGAATGTTTTATATGTATGATATTTTACATGGAATTTTCTGTTTGATGAGACGAACAAACTTAAATCCCTCATTAAAATATTAAATACGTGTTTTCAACATGATTGTTGCCTTCCATTATTATAAGAATAAACCAAAGTTATATTTATTGTTAGGCTTATTAAACAAACTCAAGGTCACTTTAACCTAGATATGTTTAGTCTTATGACAATGGGTTCTACTTAACTAAATTTGTGTGATTTGGATGAAAAAACTCATGATCACATAATTTAAAGGAAGGGTTAAGAAAAACATATGTGTTTTGGAAAGAGTTGTCACCTAACAGTTCTAAGAATCATATAAGATGTGATTGATTGAATTATTATATACCTAATTTAAGTTTAGTTGAATTGTTGAGCAAACTTAAAATCAAATAAACTTGAATGGAATCCTAGCCCTTTAGAAAGATTAGAGTAATCTTTTCAAAAAATAATGAGGGCTATTATTTCGAATAAAATAGTGGAAATAACCAAATACATTATTAAACTCCTAATCTCATTTGGTAGTCGTGTCATATAAGCATTGACATGCTTTTATTACATTTATATTTTGTTCTAAGTGGAATCTTGTTTAGTATAGTTGGTAATACAAGTTAATGAATCAAATTTCTTGAACCTTATATTATGTTGAAAAAGAGTTCTAAAAGTTTGAACAGAAAATTATATGCCCATTATGTAATTTTACTATAATCCCTATTAAGGATTCACTGATAAAGTTTTAGATATATGTCAAAATCATATAGATAACAAAATGTATTAACATTATGAGTTAAATAACGTCTCATAAATTTCAATGACGATATGCAAAATGTACATCAACTCCATGATAGCAAGATAAGAGGTTGCATGAAGTATAGCTAAAAGATAAAGTAGCTTGATGAAATTGTAATTTAGCCTACTAAAAGCATAATTGTGGACTACGATTAAAGGCATTTGTTGTAAAAGAGATCATGTATATTTCTAGTTCATGTTTATGAGTATATGATACTGAATTCATTTTTAACATTATTATAATGTTTAATGCATGATAAGAAATAGATTGTTGAGAAAAAGTAGTTAATCTAAGTTTTATGTAAATAATTTTTATTGAAGGAGACTTATGCTTAACATAAATGCAAGAATACAAAGTTGGATAATCAAAATTATTCTTTTATGTCATATTGGTTAAATCAACATGATGAGAATCATAAAGTTACATACAAGGATATATGTATCCTTTTGATTATGAACCATGTGAAACTTGTTAAGATGAAGAGTAACCAAGTCAATATTTGGTAAAAGAATGATAATGGTATTTAATTGTTAAATTTATACATTTAGTGTATTATATAGAATAATAATTCATAAAAGGATGACAACTATATTTCATTATATTACTAATGGCTTTATTTGATATAGTTGTTAGAGTAGTGCTCTAAAGGCAATCATCTTTAGCACTTTTGTACAAATTTTATTTTGGTTAATAAAGTGTAAGACATTTTCATTAATTTGATATTCTTCTTTTATGTGAATTGATGTTGATCTTAAATCAAATTAATGAAGTCCTTGACACAAAACAATAGCATGAAGGAAATCATGATGAGATCATGATAATGAGATTCCTATAATATGAAATTATGTTAGTATGTAAATAATCCCTAGTCATAGGATTAATAAGATAGGATATTATTAATCTAGATAGACTAGCACATGTTATACTTCTTGATTTAATCAAGGGGTGGTTCTCATAAACTATAAACATTAGATGTTTAGAGTTAATATGTGGATGCTTAATAAGGGTGGTAAGTACATTGGATGACTCACTATGAGATTATCATATGGATGATCTATCAAATATCAATGATTAATCTCATCATAGCAACGGTGCAAATATAAGACATGAGGTACTCATGGATATCTTGGATACTAATCTTGTACTTTGACATCATTCCTTGTTACCTCAAGATGAGGTCGCTCTTAGGGTGGTGATTGGGTATAGTTATTAATATTCAAAGGCAATTAGTTAGCCAATAAAGGATTTCCCACTTTTGATAGAAGGAGATGATACTCACGACCTTTTGTTGGGGTTATTACTCGAGAGCCTCTGGCTAGAGCAGTTATGTCTCATGAAGAGAGTCTTTAATGATACATAGAGTAATGAGATCCTAGGACAAGAACTAATATCACTTGGACTAGATGTGACGTAGTAATATTATTTTTCCTATAACAATGCCTAGTAATATTATTTATGTAAGGAGGACAATACATTAGAAGATATTGTATGATGCAATATTATTTTTCCTGTGGCAATGCCTAGTATAATGACATACCTTTAATAGTTCCAATTAGATCCATTAGCAAGATTTCATATTAGATATGTAATGCTAAGTGATTGGGAGAGGAAAAGTTAATGATTTAAGGATGTGATGCTTTGTTAAAGCATGTATTATCCACTATGTTTAGAAATAAATTGGGTAATAAAAGGTTATGAGATATCCAAAAGGTTGGCTATAATCTTACAGATTTATTAAACAAATTGTTTGTTTCAATTTATACTTATGAGAGAATGGTTAGGGATATAGCCCGTCGAAAAATTGCGTCGGGCCATTTCAGCCCACGGCCTGCACCGGTCACAAAAGGCCGGCCCGTGGCCCAGCCCATGCAGGCCGAAATGGCCCATGGGCTGTTTTTGTCCCTCCGATGAGTGGCTCGTGGAGAGGCCCATGGCCCAGGCCTCCCGCGGGCTATTTTTGGCCCGAATTTTTAATAAAATTTAAAAAATTATTATTTTATTTTTTGAAATTAATAAATTATAAATTTTTATTTTATTTTTAATATTTACAACATATATATATTATGCATATATGTATTTATGCTTTTTAAAACTTTTTATTTTATTTTTCATATTTACATAATATATACATTAT
>JAOSBN010039768.1:0-45945 GCA_027563595.1 Erythroxylum suave
ATAGTATTATTAATTGTTTAATAAATTTTATTTTATTCTATTTTATATTATATATATATATAAATAAATAATTTTTTTATTTATATAGAAATATATACAAACAATTAAAGAATAATTTTTAATATATTTTCTATTTTATTAATATAAATTTTATTTTATTTATTTTATTATTAATTATATACAATTTATTATTAATTATATAAAAAATAATATTATTAATTATTTAATAAATTATATTATATTATATTATATTATATGTTAGTTATATTTAAAAATAATTTATTTTTATTTTTATTTATATAGAAATATATGCAAATAATTAAAGAATAATTTTTTTTATATTTTCTATTTTTATTAATTAAAATATTTATTTTATTATTAATTATACACAATTTATTATTAATGATATAAAAATAATATTATTAATTATTTAATAAAATTTATTATGTTAAATATTATTTAATTTAATTTAATATATTAATTCTATTTAATATAATATTATAATTTGGTCACAGTTGATATTACGAAAAATTACTGGGGGTATATTAGATAGTTTGTATTTATTAGTTTACGTTCCATCCTAAATCCCCCAAATCGAAGGTTTCTTATTTTCATTGTTTAGGATGGAATGGAACGTAACATGAAACCCTCCGCTTCCATCTCATTCCATTCCATTCCATTAGAAAACTTCCTTCTAAACGATAGAAACATGTTACGTTCCATTACATTCTATCCTCAACCCCTCAACCAAACATAGCCTTAGACTTAGCTTGTTTACATGCAATACACTTGGCACAAACTCTCATATTTGGCTAGTAAAAATGTTTACTAAGCATATCTAAGGTCTTTTGCACACCAAAATGCCCCATTAACCCTCCACTATGTGACTCCCTAACAAGCATTTCTCTAATAGAACATGCAAGACTGCAAAGTTGTTAACCCCTAAAAAGACATCCTTTATGCCTATAGAACTTATCAAATGCAGCATGTTCACAAGCTTGATATACATTAGCAAAATTAACATTTTCCACATACAACTCTTTCAAATGCTTAAATCCAAGTAACTTAGAAGTAAGCATAGAAATCAAAGCATACCTTTGGGATAATGCAACAACTATAACATTTTCCTTACCTTGTTTGTATTTAATCACATACAGAAATGTTTCAAGATACTCCACCTAACTTGCATGCCTTTTGCTTAATTTCTCTTGTCCCTTCAAGCACTTGAGAGATTGATGATCACTATGTATCACGAACTCTTTAGGTAGTAAGTAATGTTCCCAAACTTTAAGAGCTCTTACCAAGACATAAAGCTTCTTATCATAAGTGCAGTAGTTCAAAACTGATCCACTCAACTTCTCATTGAAATATGCTAGGGATGATTCTCCTACATTAAAACAACCCTTATACCAATCCTAGAAGCATCACATTCAATTTCAAAAGTCTTGGAAAAATTAAGTAAACGTAAAACAAGTGCAGTAGATAACCTTTCTTTTAAAGTATTAAATGCATTTTCTTATTTTTTCTCCCATCTAAAACCAACATTCTTTTCATCGATTTCATTCAATGGAGCAGCAATAATAGAGATATCTTTAATAAATAGCCTATAAAAACCTGCTAAGCTATGGAAACTCCTTACCTCACAAACTGGCTTAGGTGTAAGCTATTTTTGAATAGCTTTCACCTTTTCAAAGTCAACCTCAACTCCCTTAGAACTTACCATAAATCCTAAGAAGACAACTTTATCCATGAAAAATGAACACTTCTTAAGGTTTGCATACAATTTCTATGTCCTAAGCACATCCAAAACAATCTTAACGTACAGGACATGTTCATTTAAGTTCTTACTATAGATCAAGATGCCATTAAAGTAAACAACCATAAATTTACCAAGGAATTCACACAAAATGTTATTCATTAATTGTATGGAAGTACTAGGTGCATTGGATAAGCCAAAAGGCATAACTAAACACCCATACGATCCATATTTGGTCTTAAATGTAGTTTTTCATTTATCACCTTCTTTCATCCTAATTTGATGATAGCCACTTTTTAAATCAATTTTAGTGAATATGCAAGTACCATACAACTCATCTAGCATATCATCTAATCTAGAAATAGGATGACGATACTTCGCAATGATCTTATTGATCGCTCTACAGTCCACACACATCCTCCAAGTTTCATCTTTCTTTAGCACTAAAAGAACTAGCACAACATAAAGACTCGTGCTCTCCCTGACGTACCCCTTCTTAAGCAATTCATCTACTTGACTCTGTAGTTCTTTCGTCTCCTCTGGATTGTTTCAGTAAGTTGAACAATTAGGAATTTGAACTCCTGGTACCAAGTCAATCTGGTGCTCAATCCTTCTCAAAGTTGGTAACCCATGGGGTACCTCTTTTGGAAAAACATCATCATAATCATGCAACAAGGTCATAAACACATCATGCAAACTTGGCTTATGATCAGTGTTAGTAAACAAAGTTTCCTTAAACCGAATCAAGATTAAAGCTCTCTTGTCTAAGTATGCACTCTTTAAGTCTCTCTCTTTTGCATAAAAACATGATTGTGTCTTAACTTTTTCACTCCTCTCAATTTTCCTTTGCTCACTTTTTACATTCTTTTTTTCTTTTCGCTCACTAACTTCTTCTCTCCTACACATCCCACTTTCTTTTCCTCACTTGTGCAGTCATTCACCATTGGGCATTTAATTCTTTTCTCTCATGGCCTCTTTTCTCTCTTCTTTCTTTTTCACCTCAGTACCTAAATCCCCGCTTGATGACTGTTGAATTTTCAATCGTTCAAGGTGTGCTTCTTTGGGTGATAAAAGAGCAAGGTAACTTTCTGCCCATTATACATAAAAGAATACCTATTCATGTACCCTTTATACATAACACGCCTATCAAATTGCTATGGCCTATCCACCAATATATAACCAGTTTGCATAGGCACGAAATCGCACACAACTTCATTTGCATATTTACCATCAAAGAATGCAACAACTACTTGCTTAGTAACTTTAACTTTACCACTTTTATTCAAACATTGTAGTCTATATGGATTAGGGTGTTTATCACATTTCAGTCCCAACTTCTCTACCAAAGTAATACTAGCCACATTAGTGTAACTACCCCCCATCTATAATCATGTTACAAGCTTTTCTACCTACTAAGCATCTCGTGTGAAATATGTTCTCCATTTGTTCTAGGCCATCTTCCTTCACATTCAAGTTTAATGCACGTCTAGTAACTAAAGATTCATCCTTCACAGCATACTAAACATTCTCATCAACATCAGATAAATTTTCCAAAGGTGTTATACGTAAATCACTACCATTAGACTCATTATCATCATTAGACTCATAAACAATTTCACCACCCATGATAAACATAGTCTTCCCATTAGGACAATCAGATGTATAATGACCACGTCCTTGACATTTAAAGCACTTAATATCCTAATGTGTAGAAGGTTTAGAAGATGAATCAGTGGTACCATTTGCTGCTGGAGTTTAAGAAAGACTTGGCTGCCTTTCTTTGATTTTGTTGTCTCTCCGCCTTCATGGTAATGTTCACTAATTCCTCCATCTCTACATAATGTTGATAACTCAACCGCATCAGCAATTTCCCTATTCAATCCACTTATAAACCAAGCCATTGTCACCTCTTCCTCCTTATGTGAGCCTCTGTAATTGCTGGTGCAACTCTCTATAGAAATAAGGTGGTACAAACCTCTTCTTCATGACTCCTTTCATCTCTTTCCAAGTGGATATAAGTGGTTCCCTATTCCTCCTCCTATTCTTTACCAACTCATCCCACCAAACTAATGCATAATCAGAGAATTCCACTGCCGCAAATCTCACTTTCTTTTCTTCATAATAGTTATGACAAGCAACAATCATATCCACCTTTCTTTCCTATTCCAAGTACACTTCAGCAACAATCATATCCACCTTTGAAGAATAGAATTTTCATCTTGATGGCATTAATGTTGCTATCTTTTCTCTCCACTCTTTCTTCCATCCTTACACTACCCCTCATGGATTTCACTTCATCTTCATACTCGTCGTACATTCTTTCCAATCCTTCCTCCTGATTCTTATGACTACCAATTGATCTACTACGATTTTGGATTCTACTAGTTTCATTAATTCTCTCATCCATATCATCCATCCTAGTAGATAACTTCATGAACTCATTCATGAATTCCTTATACATCACTTTCAAATCAGGCACATTGTCGTCCTCCTCATGTAATGTTTCTTTTCCATCCCTTCTATCAGCGATTCTTATGACAAAAGCCGCAAGAAAAATAGTTAGCAATAAAAGATAACCTTATAAGTCACTCCCTTAGATATTTCACTCAAAAGATGACACTCCACTTGTGTTTCACTCAAAATTGGCCTTTTCCCCTCTATTAAGCTTACACACTCAAGTTTTTTTCCTCTCAAACTTGATGTCCTCAATTGCACTTCAGAATTCAGTTTCCAATCAAGGCAATGCACAAACAGCAAATTAAGATTTAGGAATGCAATGAAAATACCTAAGAATGAAGATGAATACAAATCTAGAAGCAAGTATACCGAAATGAATGAAGGCTAAATGGGCACACAAGAGGGAAGGATGTAAGATGCCCAACAAAAATAATTTAAATTAACCAGAGTCAATTTGCTAATTATGGTGTAAATGGAAACAAAAAGAAACAATAAGAGATTAAAATATAGAAACTTAAAATGAAAGAAAATGACGAAAGTAGTGCACAAATGTGGAAATTGAGATTTCCCTAATGGAAAAATGAATTTCAATGTAAAGACACTAAACAAAATAGGAAGCCATCAAAAGAAAATCCTATAATCACTCCATCCCAAAAGGGCTTTTTTTTGCAACCGATTGTTTCCATTTTTTACTTCTTCTTTTTTTGCTATAGTAACGTTTTTTTTCCTTGTCTAGCTATTGTTTTTTCATTTTTTAAAAAAATTTTAACTTAGCAACACTTTATTCTTGTCTAGCTACTGATTTTTTTTCAGAAAAACACAATAATAAGATGAACCCTAAATTTGAGTTCTAATGAAAAATAACAGTAATAACTGCACATGAACAAGATAAATAAAAATTTATCCTAATCCAAGCTCTGATACCAAATGAAGTGGAATCCTAAAGTTAAAGACTTGAAACTCCTTAAACATACACTTTGGATAGAACATGAACAAGACAAAATCTCCAACCCTTATGAACCCCCAATCAATTATATGAAAGAAAACGTATATAATAAGGTTGATTTGAAAACAAGAATAGAAATTCACAACAAATGTTTACCTTGATAAAAATCCTTCCTTAAGAATTTGTTATTCATCCAATCTTACCCTAAACAATGTTTATTATGATGTATTTATACCTCTTGAAAAGAAAGAAACCCTAACTACATAAAAAGGCCTTTAAATATGAGCCTTTCACTAAAATAATAAAAGCGTAAACTAATATTTCTAAAATACAACTCATTAAATCAAAAAGTTTTAAACAAGCCCAAGACACAAGTAGTGGCCTGTTGAAATTTATTCTTCTAACGTAAAATAATTAATTAAATAAAAAAGAAAGTCTTTTTGTTCATTCTGCCCAACTTGATTAGTTATCTTGTCATTAACCCTAATTCTTTTGAGAATCCATGCCATCTACAATTTAGCCCATATAGGATTAAAGTGCTTCTTTGAACTTCTTAACTCTTGATCTTGTTATTAGTCCCTTCGGCATTAGTAGCTCATCTTTGGCGCTATTTCGCTTACAAAGTCTCAAGGTCGTGCTCACATCAACTTCACTCACCAAACCCATCACCCTTTCACTCACTAATCCTTATCTACATGAGAAAAGGAAAAATAAGAAGCTTGAGCATAGGCTGTTCTTCACTTGTTAATACTTATTAGGCCATATTCAATATGAAAAACAAAATTAATTAATTCATTATGCATTCAAATGGTTTTTCTTTCTTCACATTATCCTTGGGGCAAATAATTCTGGCATTTATGTATAAATGAAGCAAATTATACATGAATTAAAACATTTACAATATGTTTCACTCAATAAAATAACGTTATCCAAGTTTAAATTTTATAATTTTTACAACGATATTTAAGGGATGCTTCGTTCAATTTTAAGTTGTAACATTAAAATGTAAATGTTTATAAATCTTCACTTCTTTAATAATAAAATTTTGATTGAATTTCTTTTATGTAATTTTGTTTGGATATATATACAATAGATATACTTTTAATATATTCCTAAATTAGTTTTGATTAAATAGTTTTCCTAGGACATATTTTATATCATAACTTACTGCAAAATATAACTTAAATTGGTTGTAGAAGTTCTTTGAAGTTGGCTTAGCAGACAATAGGTGCAGAAATGGAGGAATTTTACATCCATTGCTGATTTTCGTTTGTAATTTGGTTCATAGTGCTAGAATTATGCAACACTGCAGAAACTTCTGTTTATCATAAAATTAAACATATCTGATTAAGATTTGACACTTTCCATATTTATGGTTAAGAAAAGATAATAAAACTATAGAAATACAACAATATAGATAATAACAAAAAAGAAAAAGAGGACCTATTGCTCTTTCTTGCTAAGGCTGCTCTGTCAACGCAGCAGAATTCTTTGTTAAAATTCCATCTGTGTAGCTATAACACAAAAGCGTCTTCTTTCACGTCTGATTAGCTGTGCCATTTCTTCTCAGACAACGATATAAGCTAAAAACAAGAAAAATCAGACCTATTAACAATCAAACTGAAAAAATATGAATGAGTTCACTCAACACGATATGCTTTTGAGTGAAGAATGTGTAATCTGGAATAATGCTTTAAGCAACAACACATAAATAAGTCCAGTCCAAAAGTAGTCTTGTGAGAAAGCAATAACAAAAGCAAACATTATTAAAAGCAAAATTTTGGATTCGTGTTGCATTGATTAGATTAGTAACTGCAGATTCTAGCCAAGACTTAGCCTATTATAACGATTAGATGCAATTGGTTTCCACCTACTCTAATACTCCTTTGCTACTTCTTTTTCTAAGGTTACTCCTTAATTATATCTTTCATTCTTCTTGACTTCCATTTCCGTTCTGTTGTTCCATTTATTTTATGCAAGACACGAAAGGGATTTGAGTCCTTAAAAAGCAGAGGCAATCACTCCAAGAACTTCAGAGCCAAAAATGTTAACGACAAGAATTGCACAATTTAAGGTAGGGGCAGTTTGTATCACTTAATCACCAACCTGACGGGCGACTTGTGCCACTCTTCGACCATCTCTTGATGATTCGTTTAACAAGCTAGGCTTTTGTGCCACCATAATATCACTCGGTTTCTCTTCCACTTTTCTTGCATAACTGCTACTGTCAAGAGACGATTCCCCATCAGGGCTGCTTGTACCCTCTTTCTTTCGTTTTCTTTGGAATGTATATTTGAGGAACTTATTATCCATTTGCCGACTAGTCAGTGCTACACTTGCATCTGCTTCTTTTGGATCTGAGTTTACTAGCAATACACTGTCTACTCCGATGGCTGGTTTACTCCCTGGACATTCCGAAATCTCGGTGCATACAGCTTCCTTTACACTCAATGCAAGCTCATTTGACAATAACTTATCGTTTTTTCCTATATCCTGTCCTGTACAAGACCTAAGGAAATCTGAATCGCATGCAATGGCTTCCAAGTATCTTGACTGCGAAGTTGATTCATTTGTATTTGAAGAGGAAATTGACAGTAAAAGTGTTCCTTGATCCTTCTGACAATCTTCACCGGATAGAGTTTTGTCAACCTGATAAGGAAATTCCCTAAACAGGAGAGCTTTGCGTTTCTTTTTCTTACTTCTCATAGCTCGTTTTCTTTTTCTGTTAAATGATCTAACAGCATGAAGCTGGAAGCAGGCATCATCTGCTGGTACCACCTTGGCTTCGTCCGCGCTTGTATCACCATCAACCTTGTTATTATTCATGGTACTGACTTTGTTGCATTTTTTACAGTCTTCTTCACCTTCTCCCTTACATACTAGATTTCTTGCACCACCAGCTTGTCCACAAAGCGAATCAACTCTATCCAGCTGGTTCCTTTCAAATGCACGAATCCTCTGAGTGCAGCCGTTCCTGTACAGCTCGGGCTCTTTGCTTCTCATCATAATCGAAGCAAGGTCAGGGTTGTAATCAAAGCTATTGTCCTGGTGGAAACAGTTATCACTGTGGCATGGGGTACTATCACATATTCCATCCAAAGTTGAATCCTTCGTCTCATGAGCTTTAGTTATGGTGCAGTGTGCAGCAGGCAGAGAAGAGCACAATATTTTCTCCTCTAGTTCTGTTTCATGAGTTGCACCACTTCCATCTGGAGTTTGTACACCCAAAGGTTGCATCTGATTCTGGGTCACCCTCTCCAGTTCATCCTGCAGTTGGTGGAGCTCTGCTCTAAGATCTTTTACTATATCTTCTGCTTCCCCAAGCTGTGCTTCCAGTTCTTCAATCTTTCTCTGTTGACTGAACACTGTCATTTCTGCTTCATTAACCTAGAAACACCAAGTGCCAGTCAACCCAAACAACGAGACACCATGTGCCAGCCAACCCAAACAATCTAGTGAGGGTAAGTTGTCTAGTTAAAGCAGTAACTAACTGTAAATTGAGCAAACAGTGGAAGTATCAAACAGAGGACCAAGTCTTGACCTAACTAAGTGTGTTAGAAACTATATTCAGTTCAATAGGTGTTGATCTTTGTCTGTGGATACTATGGTCAATAGTAGAAGTATTTAGAACAAGTGACAATATAAAAATTTTAAAGAACAAGAAAAAAATGTGCCATGCAATAATCTTGGTCATCATGAAAGGAAAAAGCTTTTCAAGTACATGCAGTGTTTCATTTGAAAGTGCAGAACATATAAGTGGTGGCTTCAGCAACTGATATCTTCCAAAGCATGCCTCTCAACTGTTTAAAAGTGAATGCGGTAACAATATTCATTGATAAGCAGTTAATATGCCTAAAGAACTCAAATTTGCAGGATGTTATAAACAAGTTTAAAACTCGAATTTGCAGGATGTTATAAACAAGCTTAACCACCATTAAATTATTTTGGATATCATTGCATTCATTTCAGATTCACTATCAGGAGATTACCTGTACCAACTTAGAGGACATTTTTTCAATGCACAGTCTTTCAGGACTTAAAACTGACTGATGTTTTTATTCTGGCAGATGTAAGACTACATTCTTAGAGACATCCGACGATTTATGACTAGCAACACTGATCCAACTACCATTCATCATAGAATAAGAAATTCTGTAGAAGTGTAAACAAATGATAGTGCAGTAACAGTAGTTTATAAACAATTCAAGCAAACATTTTCCCTTAAATGCCGGCCAGTAAGCCATCCTCCACAATACATCAAAGGATAAAACTGAAGAACACTTCAATCCAATGTAAAAGACCATTTTTACTCGTCTATTGGCAATGCCTGAGGAAAATCCTATAGTCCAATCAGAAGGCAGTGAACCAAGTACAATAAGACCAGTAGAAAAAGTGCAAAAGAAAGGGGAAGTTAGAAATACAATTCAATAAGTTGAAGACAAACTTCACATATCAAGCGTTGTTCAACAATGGGGAAGCTCCACTCACTTCATACAAGAAGAAACAAAACAACCAAATGAAATTCTTTAAAGACCAGAAAGACACTTCTGCCATAAAAGGAATTAAAACGAAACACCCACAAGGAGAATCCTACCGAGGAACACTCTAATAACAATCAAGACCAGCCTTTAACACAAACTGATACCGGACCTTAAAAAAAAAAAAAACCACTCCCGTCAGAGAGACAAACACGAGAATGAAGAGACCACTGTACCTTAGCATCTAACATCTGTTTAAGCCTCAGCAGCATACGAAGTGCTTCGTCTTTCGCAGCGAAAAGCTCGCGCCGATGCCTCTGCGCTTTCGTCTCCGACACCATTATTCTCGCCGCCGCCTCCTTCGCCGTATTCAGCATTATATCGGCGTACGCCTTCTTCAACGCCGTCAATTTCTGTTCCCACCAAAAAGACCAAAACAAATGAAAATCAAACAAAATGAATATACAGAACTAAACACACGAAAGAATCGAAATCAACAGTCATTCAAGTAAGAAGCACTGCGAGAGAAAGGTGGTGGCGGGTGAAGAGAATGAAAGCGATGGGATAGGAAGGTAATTTTACCTCGGAATCGGCCATCGGGCCGAGAATGCAGAAAAAAGTTCTGAGTTAGTTGCTGGAAAAGACCAACTAACGTTGTTAAGTGGAAACGGAGAAGCTGTTTCTCTCTTTTCCCTGTTGTTTCATTTCTCTCCCTTCCAGGACCGGACCTGTCTGTTAAAATGAATCTATTACATCACTGTCCTCCTAGTTCCTCTTAATTACAACGACTGCCACATCTTAATGCTCAGCTCGCGCCAACTACAGCTTCGGGGACGCACACAGGTGAGTTAATGGTGACGTGGCTGGGTTACAATGGACCTTATAAAAGGCCCAACACGTGGCCGTACGCATGTAGTCGTTGGATGGGAATCATGCTTTGGAAAGCGTGGATTGGCGGTGGAGATTGCGGGTCTTCGGTAAGAAGCGGACAGAGGATTGTGGCCCCCTTTTAGTTTGGGAGACGGTTGGGAGTGTTCTGGGAGAATCTAAGTAGCAGTTGCCTAGTGCTCCTGCCCCATCCGTCAACCGAGGTTCAACTCCGTTAAACATGGGTTCAAATCCACTGCTTTTATTATTATGAGAGTTCAATACAACATTATTTTATAATAAAAACTACCTCGTAATCTAAAAAACGACACCGAACTGGCCCTAGAACAGGGTTATTGGACATCAAACATTTTTTTTGAGAAATTTTTTATTTTTTTTGAGAAATTATTGGACATCAAACATTGATAATGCTGTTACCAATCTGATGACGACCTCGTCAAAATTGTAAAGCATATAGTTTGATGAAAATTTTGTATCTTTCTTATATAAATGGGAATAAATAACACTCAATTCTTCTAAATTTTCTTAATTTTACAAAATAAGATTAAATTTTAAAATTTTTATAAGAAACTCTTATATTTCATAAATAGTCATCTGTAATATTTAGTCCGTGTAATATGATATTTTTCTAGAGACCTGAAATTTCATATGGATATAAATAATCACATGAAAATGATTTAGAATTAAAAAACTAGTATTCATATATTAAACAGATTCATTTGTTTACTTTATCGATTTTTATACTCATATTAAAAGTACAATAATATTTAGTATGAAATATTAATATGTTATCTAAAAATTAATTATTAATTTAATATATAACATTTTAATGAAAATATTTTTATTTTTGATAAATTTATATAATTTAAAATATATTATATTTAGTATATTTTAAATATCATAAAAACATCGGAATTAAAAATAAAAATTTATTAGTAAATATATTTTACAAGAGAAATTTATAAGATTTTATTTATTTATTTCAATAAATATAATGAATTTAATACTTAGTTGATTAATTAATTAAACTATTTATCTATAACTTAATTTATTATTTTAATTATTATCAATAATAAAAGTGTAACTATAATTGAATTAATAATCAAATATTTTTTATTTATTTTTAGAAAATGAAAACAAAAATCACAAAAGAATTAAAAAACACAATGCTAAGAAATAAAATAATTAATTTCTAATTTTTATGTAGAAATAAAAATTTAGTATTTTTCTTATATAAATGATTGATCACACTCATTTCTTCTAGGATTGATTACACTCATTTCTTCTAGGTATTATTAGTTTCACAAAAACACTTTTGTATTTTAAAATTTTTTGTAAGAACTCTTATATTTTGTAAAAGAGTTTGAAATGAGTCATTTGTAATGTTAGAAATAATAATTTCTAAACACACGAAATTCCATAAACAATTACATAAAAAATGATCTAGAATTAAAAAAAACTACACGAATAACAATTTTTAAATATACATATTTATTTACTTAATGTTTCTTGATAGAAAAACACAATGCTAACAAATAAAATAATCAATTTATCATTTTTATCTTTTTGTAAATAACTAATAATTAAGATGATTGACTTCTACAATTACTAAATAAATTTATAAAAAGTCTTATTATTTACTAATTTATAATATTTGTCATCATCAGTTATATCAAATTTATAAGTAAATATTTAAAATGAAATATAAAACTATTTCATTAATAGTTAATTATATGTTAATCAATTTAAAATGATAATAAATTACGTCTTTTGTAAAATTTTCACTGTTATAAATAATACTAGTAATTGAGATTATTAATATGTTATAATAATTTATAATTATGTAATATTATTTATACGATTTATTATTTATACTTGTGCTTATTTATAAATACCGATTTATATATTTAAAAAGTAAGAATTTTTTAATAGATTGTTAATTATAATAGTTGTTCAAAAATAAAATTGAGTCCAACAAAGATGAGATGAGAAAAGATTATTAGTACCTGCATTGAATCGATCAGGTTTATATGATAAAAAAATTAATTAATAATGAATTAAGCTCAATAGATGAAATAACACGAAAAGTTAGTCAATAATGATACTAAGTATAACAATTGATATAATAAGAAAAATTATATCAATAACTATTTATTAACAATAAAAGGCAAAAAATAAAATTTAAACGTATAAAACTTTAAATTTTACGAAGCGTAATAAATTAATCATCTTATTTATTGATATCATTAGATAATAAATAAAAATTAAATAAAATATGATGAATAATTGAAATTTTAATATTTTATCATAAATTTAATGAAATTTTATTTATGACGCATATTTAAAATTTTCTTATAAAATTAATATTAAAATAGATCTTAAATAAAATCGTTTAATGTTATATGACTATGTTTAACAAGCATAACGCAAAAATTAAATATTATTTTAATAATAATTTTGGTGAAATTAAGATTAAACTTAATCTACTTTGATCCATATTTATTGTGGTCGACTATGGACCTCTTTCCATAGTTGAGACTGTTGGAAAATTGGATAGGTTAGAGAAAGCCAGTAGGTTACTTGGGGAAATGGATCCAGTGGAAATTTACAGAAGTTTTCATTCGAGATCGGAAATGGATGCAGGAGGCTGGGAGGTATGATAACTGTTAAACTCAGAGAAATTTTCTTATTCATACACGTTGACAAAAAATATTGTTAATAGTAGTAAATACTTTCCTCATTTATCACTATACAGCTTTATACAACTCAATACTCCTTCTCAAGATGAGGCATATAAATTATATGCTTGTTATATATAAATTCAATACGAGAACCTATGAGAGATTTAGTTAGATATCTGTTGATAAAGCAAATATATGCAATAGGAGTGATTTGTGTGTAATTTGAAAATTTTAGCAAGTTACTTTCAATTCGTATAAAGACAGGGACCTGTTAAATTTAAAACAATAGGAACTTGTCAAACGATAGAAGCCTGTTAAACTTACAGGGGCTTGTTAGACAATCGGAGCCTGCTAAATAATAGGAGCCTGTTAAACGATAAACCCTGTTTAAAAAATTTAAAACAGAACACTCCTGTTAAACTGAAAGGAACCTCTTGCAAGTTGAAAAGGTGAATGAGCTAATTATAAAAGTAAATGAGCCTCTTACAAAAAAGAAAACCCAAGCAACATACTACGAAAACGTAAAAGCTAAAGAGAGAGAGGAATGATGTAGTCAATTTATATTGATTTAACTTATAAGTCAAACCTGTCCCTAAGTATCCAACTTGAGTATTTCAATAAAATCCGAAGTAGTAATTTGATGAGCCTCTTCAAGCTTACGAATACATATTTTTTCAAGGTTCTGCAACCTTTCAAATTAGTAGTATTTAGCTAATCTCTATAAGTTTTTAACATATCAAAATATAATGTACTCGATATGGACTTCAATGATCTCTCTAAAAAAGAATTTTCACTTTCTAAAGGACAAGAGATTTGATAAGAATGTGACTTTCAAGATTATTGATGTTGTTGATGTAATTTAAGAGTCTGATATGTTTTCGTAAAAGCAGTAGCTCTTCCTTAAGTCGGCATTTCCTTCAAGTAGTATTTGTTTCACTTGCATCCTTAGTCAACTGGATGGATTTAAATCTAAATAACTTCGATGTCATCTTTGCTAAAAATCTTCCAGTAATCATGAAGCTAATATACGACCTTCATAATTAGTAGGATCCTTTTAGATAAATCATTTCTAATAAGGTAAGTTCATAAAGAAGCTTCCTTAAAAAAAACGTATTTCTTATGATTTTATTTCCTTTTGAGAATTAACCCGTTAACAATAAAAAGAAATACGTCCAATGATAACAAGATTCTTCCAAATATTATAAAATAAATAAGGTAAATTTATTAGGAAGGTTCCTATAAGAAAGCAAGCATTTCTCCTATAATTTTATTTTCTTTTGAGAGTTAGAACGTTAATTGTACAAAAATAAATAAATTCAATTTGAATTTTGAAATATTTGTGGTTATCGTCAAAATCATTAGTAATAAGTCTTGAGCTTACAATCTCTTCCTTTTTATAATGACAAACAATAACAGATATATTTTCAAAATTCAACTAACAATGAAGGGTTTCGAAAAGGAGCCTTTCCTTTCTCAGTAAGGAGCCTATCATTAACAAATCACACGTTAAAACTTCATAAATTCAATTAGTAACATATATCACAAATATCATGTAGGGAAAAAAAATATTATTAACTCTTAACTCTCCCCCTTTGTCATTATAAAAAAAATATCTAATCTTCCCCTGCATTAAAGCTAGGAATTCTTCACAGGATGATGGATTAGTATAACTAAATATTATGTTATCAACATATATTTTTACTATAAGTAAATCATTCTCCTTTCTCTAAATAAATATAGTTTTATATATCTTTCCTCTTTCGAAGTTATTCTCAAGCAGAAAATTACTTAACCTTTCATACCATGCTCAAGGAGCTTACTTTAGACCGTACAGGGCTTTAGATAACTTCATCATGTAATTTGGATGATCTTCGTTCTCAAAACCTTCCTGTTGATTATAACCTTGAGCTACAAGTCTAGTTTTGTTTTTTTTACCACCTTACCATTTTCATCACAAAAATTTTCAAATTTTCTGTTATCAAATTCTCCTCCATGATTACTCCGAATTGATGAAATGCAGTACCCTTTTTCAACCTGAATTTTTCTGCAAAACTTTATCTTTTCTTTCAATGTAGTTGAAATGTGATGTTTCATGTGTCTCGAACACCTACTATCAAATATCCATTGATTTTTTCTTATCTCCATTTTGAAGCATATCTGCAGAAAGTATTGTCTCATTTTACGTACCCAAAATTTTTGGGTTGTTTCAGGTTAGTAGCTTAACCTTTCGGTCTTCAAATATACATTTGAGATCATTTCCTCATTCTACAAAAGTTACAAGAATGACTAATATGATCATATCTACCACAATAGAAGCATAAAAAAGATGGATAAGAGTTGTTATAATTTCTACCATGTATCAGGTTCCTGCTGTTC
Source organism: Erythroxylum suave (assembly GCA_027563595.1). Classification (NCBI taxonomy): domain Eukaryota; kingdom Viridiplantae; phylum Streptophyta; class Magnoliopsida; order Malpighiales; family Erythroxylaceae; genus Erythroxylum; species Erythroxylum suave. The sequence continues at coordinate 15,583 of JAOSBN010039768.1, forward strand.
TAACTATGGTTGTTACTGCTGAATTTAACAAAGAAATTCTTGTATGGCCTAATATTATTGTTTTCGTTGTAACCTATTACAAACGCATTTACCACTACCAAGTAGTGCATTAAGATTGTTCCTTCCGTCAACGAACTTTGTAAGATCTATTTTTATAGATAAGATCTTCCCTGCACATTTCTCTTTCTCAAGTTCTCGGCCGACAACCTTTTCTTCTAGCTGTCTCACTTTATCAAAATCATTCTCAAGAAAAGTATTTCCCAACTTAGCTAATCTTTGTTCTAGAACTTCCTTTTCAGAAACTTTTTGCCTATAATCACCCTCAAGAGACGTAGTTTTGGTGGCCAAACTCTCATTCATAGATTCTAATGATTTAATCTTACTCTTCAGAGGTGCATCATTATTTTTGGACTTCTTAACTTCTTTGAAATACTTCACTGTTAACTTTTTGTACTGATCATACAATTCTTGATATGCATTTTTCAATTCATCAGTTTCAATATCAGAGTTATAACAATATATCTCATTATATTGTTGACTTATATTGTACTGATTTATCAGTAAGACAGACATTGCTGACTTCTTCAAGCTCTTCTTCTTTAAAGCTTTCAAAATCCTCATTTGACCAGGCTACTTTTAGTGTCATTCCTCTTTTGTAGGAGGATCCTTTATCTCACCTAAGATTGGTTTCATAGATCATCAAGTTTTCTTGTAGCTAGTCGAGTGAAATAGTGTCTAGATCCTTTGCTTAGGTCTCTATTCCTTTGGTAGAGATATTAGAATCTTCGTTACGAGCTCATCATTAGGGCATATCTTTCTCAAATTCTTTAAGGCGGCGATGATGTTATTGAACCGTCTAAAGAATTCATATATGATTTCTCCCTCTTTCATGCCAATAGTTTCGTATTGATGTACTAAAAGGCTTATTCTATGTTTCTTTACCTCATCCATTCCTTCAAAAGTGATTTATAATTTATCCCACATTTCCTTTGCTATAGAGCTGTAGGATATCTTGTAATAGTCAGTTTCAAAAACTACTGAGGGTTAGAGTGTTAGAATACTGAGTCACTTGAGTTACATCATTATAAAAATAATTGGTGCATTTAGGAGATAATTTTATAAATTCATTCATATGCTTGATATTAGCATAAACATATGAATTATGCTTTTAAAAAATGAAAAGATTTTATGTGCACTCAAATGAGATATTCTGGGGTATGAAAGTTTTAAAATAATTGTGACATGATTGTGCATTTATAATGTCTTGTATTTTGATTTACAAATAAAAGGAATTGTTGGATTACAATTAAGAATTTGGAGTTTATTTGTCACAATTGGAAGATTGATGGATTAAAATGTACATTTAGACTAGGAAAATTTTCAAATAGCAAGACAAGTTGACATGTGGAAATTTAGGATGACTCAACTTATAAAATAAGTGACAAATGGCTTGGAGAATTAAGTGACAAATGGCTTAGGAATTTAGTGACATTTGGCAGCCAAGAAGGAGGACATGTATCTTGCTTAAATACATGACAAGTGTCTTTAGAGAAAGAATACTCATACTACACCATGTGACCAACACATTCAGCTTCTTTTGTTATGTTTCTGCTATATACTCTTTCCTTCTTCTCCCTCTCAGTACCCAAATCCACACCTCACCCACACCTTTGGATTTCTACCCTAATTCTATACATTAGCAAACCAAAACCCATGCAAAATCCATCATAAACATAGCTTTAGAAGCATAATATTGTTACATTTTGCTATCTTATTCTTATCATTGCGAAAACCATCCTACTCCCTCACTATTCTTTAAATGTTCTTGCATGCATATGAGGCAAAGCAGGCTTGATACATTAAGGTGGCATTTGAGCTAAACAAGTAAGTGAAGTACTGATCTATTGTGGCATGTGTTAGCAGAAATTATAATGACTGATTAGGGATAGATTGAATGTGGCACTGGTGTTGAAATTGTGCTAGAAAATGATGAATGAAAGTGGTACCTTCTGTTTTGTTTTTAGATGCATAACAACAGTAGTTTATGGGCTGTTATATGGATGATTAAGTTGGGATTTGAAGTATAATTAATGATGAATTTATGCTAAAGATAGGTGTTATTGAAGTGTTTTCAAATATGGAAAAGTTAGGACTGCAAGTATGATGGTATAAAGTGAATGATAATAAAACAAATGAGTAGATTTTTGTGAGATTTAATGTAACCAATATGGAAATTAAATTAACCTGAAATGAAGTAACCTTAAAAGACATGAAATACGGAAAATTTTAGGTGTTAGTGATGTCTCTAAGCCTGTAAAATTCGTGAAGCATTGAAGGTAGTAAAGTTATATACATTAGTGATGTAAATGACAAATTCTGGAATTTTAATTTTCAGCCTTGTGTACATGCCAAACTAGCTGAAAAAAATCACTCTAAATTGGTATATTTAGACTTGATTAAGGCTAGGAATGAGCTTAGATTGTTGCTTGATTAATTGGATAAGAGCTTGATAAATTTATGTAGTTAATTGATGTCATAACATAAAGAATGGATTGTTTTGGTGTGGTTGTATTCAAAATTGGAAATTATGACTTATTAAAGTAATATATATGTTCTTTTAATCCAAGCATGATCTTAAAGACATGAGTAATGTGTATAAGGTATGGATGAATGAGCATTGAAGGACATGGGGTAATTATGAATGAGAATTGGGTAAAGATATGAATATATATTGCTGGAAAAAGATTGATGAATGTATAGATCTAGCTTGCTGAAATTCCAGATTTAAAGTAACCATTGTGTGTGTGTTATAAGAGGCTTTATGATCATGAAATGTACACAGATAAGTGTAATGTATGGTAGATGAATTTGGAGTAAATCAAGCTTACTTAAATATATAAACCTGATTGCAAAATGTAGTATACAATCTGTAATGTTTGAATGGTCTTAGGGTGTATAAGCATAAATTGAATAGTCAAGATCTATGTTTAGGAATACATACCCGAAAAGTGAATTGAGTATGCACTGAAACATGAAACATATACATCTGCATGATTGTATATTCATATGATTAAACAAATTAGTGATTTGTGAACTATGTGCGTATGTATTGCATGATGATAGACGGGTCAGGTGATTTACAATATCCAGACATTGCTGGAACATCAAGGCAATAGCTTTTCTGGAGCGTACTATAAGTTAACTTAGATGTGTAAACTCATTTATATGTGCTTCTATATGAATTGTATGTTTAATATGGAATGCGTGTACAACTGATTGATAAATGCCAGAGTTAGGTCTGAGGAGTTTGTATGTGGCATGAGTACATAAAGATGAAAGAAAATGAAAACATAGCACATGAAATGATGCATCTCATCACATTGAAATGCATGATCAGATAAGGAGTTCAAGCAGAAGGTGCCTGTTAAAACTGAAAAGAACCTCTTGCAAGTTTAAAAAAATAAAGAGCCTATTATAAAAGTGAAGGAGCATCTTGCAAAAATTAAAACACAAACAATATAATGTAGAAATTTTAAAAATTAAAGAGAGAGAGGAATAACGCAGTCGATTTATGCTGGTTTGGCTTACAACCTAAGCCTATATCCAGTCCCCAGGTATCTAACTTTAGTGTTTCACTGAAATCCCAAGTAATAATTTGACAAACCTCTTCAAGCTCACGAGTACATATTTTTCAAGGTTCTCTAACCTTCCAAATTAGTAACATTTAACTAGCCTCTATAAGCTCTCAACAAATGAAAATGTAATTTGCTCAATATGAGCTTCAATGATCTCTCTCAAAAAGAAATTTCACTTTCTATAGCAGAAGAGATTTTATAAAAATATGACTTTTAAGAGTATTGATATTGTTGACATAATTTAAGAGTCTGATATGTTTTCACAAAAGTAGTGGCTCTTCCTTAAGTAGGCATTTCCTTCAACTAGCCATTGCTTAACTTACATCGTTAGTCAACTGGATGGATTTAAATCTGAATAACATTGATGTCATCTTTGCCAAAAATCTTCCAGTAATTACGGAGCTAATATAAGACCTTCATAATTAGTAGGATCCTTTCAGATAAATCATTTCTAATAAGTTAAGTTCATAAAGAAGGTTCCATCAAGAAAAAAAGTATATTTCTTATGATTTTATTTCCTTTTGAGAATTAACCCGTTAACAATAAACAAAAATAAGTCCATTGATAACAAGATTCTTGTAGATATTGTGAAATAAATGAGGCAAGTTCATTAGGAAGGTTCTTATAAGAAATGAAGCATTTCTCCTATGATTTTATTTTATTTTAAGAGTTAGACTGTTAATTGTATAAGGAAATAAATCCAATTTGAATTTTGAAATATTTTGTGGTTATCATCGAAATCATTAACAATAAACCTTTAGCTAACATCTACTGGTTGATTGGTTGAACTAACATGACTAGTAGTGATGCAATCAGACAAAACTTTCTCTCGAATAAAGTGACAATTAATTTCTATTTGGTTGGTTCTTTCATGAAATACTAGGTTAGAAGCAATATAGAGAGCAACTTGATTATCACACATTAACTTCTATTAAGATATTTGGTTTTGGCATTTTTTTATAATTGGAAAACGTATCCACTATTGATAATTAGTTTAAAATCCAAATCAAGGTGAGATTGGATTTTTATATGATCTGAAAGTTGAAATTTAAATATCTGCTATCTTGGACAAACGTATGGAGTTAGATTTCTATATGGTTAAGATCTCTTACACTTGATGTTGGTGAGGTTAATTGCCATGTGCTCTACGGGTTTGATGTGTGTGGATTGATTATGTGGGTAAGGTATCTTTGTGTTTTGTTTACGGCTTGGTGTGGGTTTCTTATGAGTGGTTCACATAGCTGGGTGCTATTTTTCAGCTGGTTGCATTGTGGATGTACTAACGACCGTGAACTGCTTGTTGTTGGTTATTAATTGGATGGAAGGGCTGCTGGGCTAACTTCACGTTGATGCTTAATCCATCTTATTGATGAAGCATAGATATGTCTTTTGCGTGATTTCAGTGAAGCCCTGTTTTTGTTTGATCTGTCATGTTTGATATGTTCCTGTTGTACCCTTGAACTTCTCCATAAATTCCTTTTTGGGCGTGACTTTAATTAGGTTCAATTGTGGATTAATTTTGGGTATGGTTAGCCTATCTCTTATGGCTGTATGATTATTGATTTTGGGTGATTCTGGCAGCTACGTTTCTGTTTTGGACATTCATTAAGAGCAATTGCTGAATTTTTTTGTTAAGGGATCACGTAATTTTGTGGCTATCATTTTTAGTGTTGATGTGTGAAAATTCCGAAAGTTTTCGTGACTTTGTAGCTACTGTTTTTGTTATTGATTTGTTACGAAAAACTTCAGAAGTTGTCTTGGTTGTTCCAGCTCTATTTGGTTAACATTTCGGTGATGAAATGTTTGTTGATTTGAGACATTTTGTGGTTGTTGTACGGGAGATGTTTTAGTGACTATATCAAAGATTCGTAGCATATTTCTTGGTTGACAACTTTCTGTTCTTTCGTTAAAGAAGCGACATATTTAGGGGAGTTGCTTTTTATCTCAAGTGTTTTCGTTTATATTGAATTTTGTTTAATCGCTTAAGTTGTTTATTTTATTTCGTTTTCATTAAACATTGTTTAAGAAAATCTTCTGTTGAGGTTAGTACGAGGCGATCATACTATTGGGTGTGAAATTCCTTCACAGGTTGTGAGGACGAGGGATAGTGTCAAGGGTTAAGTGGTATCGGCCCAGTAAAGCCTTGCATAAAACAATTGTCATTAGTGAAAAAATTAAGCTAGGTTAGGGCCCCACAGACGCAGGTAAGGTATACTGAGCATCGTTAACAAATATTGGTGTTAATTTATATTTGTGTGCTTAATTTTTCTGGTTTTTGATTGTGGTAGAAACGACTATAGCAAAATTTGAAAATTTGTGAAACTATTACACTCTTCGTATTTTTCAATTGGTATCAGAGCAAGGTCACCGTTTCAGAACTTGGTACATCAAGTTGGTGTAGATCTGTGTTTCACAAGTATGACTATAAGAGAAGGGGCATCAATCATCAGATCACTGTTATTAAATAGTTCAAATTATCCTATTTGGAAATCATAGATGAGAGTATTCATTCAGGCACAAAGAATAAAAGCATGGAACTCAGTTTTAAATGGCTGGACACATCCTTTGACGACTGATGAAAATGGAGAAGTAGTGCTTAAAAATGAACCTGAGTGGACAAGGGTTGAATAAGAGAAAGCGTTTGGAAATTCTCAAGTCCTGCACACCATCTTCAGTGCAGTTGATGAAAGTCGCTTTGCTATGATATTAGCTTGAGAATCGACGAAAGAAGTATATGACACTTTGCAGACTATACATGAAGGATCGAAATCTGTGATAGCCTCAAAACATCAAATGTTGGTTGTGAGATTTGAAGAGTTGACGATGGATGAGAGTGAAACAATTGGAGACTTCCATGAGAGATTGCGTGTCATAACAAAATAAGCACATCAACTCAGGAAGAAGTACTCTAACCTGAAACTTGTTAAGAAGACATTGAAATAGTTGCCTCTGAGGTTCATACCAAAAATTGCTGTCATCGAAGAAGCCCATGATATCACTAAATTGTCTTTAGATAAGGTAATTGGGATTCTTACCAACTTTGAAATGAATTTGTTAAGGGATAATCAAGAAAAGAGCAAAGGATGTATGAGTCAATGTATGCTAAATGGTTCCAAACATGTAAGAAAAATGAGAAGTTAAAGGAGGAAAACTCTACCATAAAGAACACCATTCGAGCTTTTGAGAAGTTATTATCTACAATAGGTGAGCTTAATAAAACAAAGTTCAAGCTGGTCAGAACAGAAAATGGAATAAGAATGTTAAATGGAGATACCAAAAAGCTAGAAAAGTTGTTGGAAATTAGTAAGACTAAAGGAGATCTTCAAGGCATTGACTATAGAGGTGAATATTCTAAGTCGAACGATGAGAAAATTGGTGTGACCAGATCTGTCCAAGGAGAAATCTCAAAGAAAATCAGAGTTTCATACTATATATCAATTTTGTGGAGTAATTGGGCATATAAGATCGAAATGTTACAAGTTGTCACAAATGATGTTTCAAATAGGTCAAAACCGAAAATCTAAACACTTTCCATTAAATTTCCTACAGCAACCTTGTTACCGAAGCACTCTTGGGTTAGAAAGGGTCAAGTATAAGTACAAAGACGTAGTGAAGGAAAAATAAGAAACTGTCCAAATTCACAGTTAGTTACTGCTTCTGAAGAAACTGTTCAGACTGAGGATAAGTCAGTTACTTCAGATGAAGAAATCAACCAGACAGTTGATGATCGAGATAATGTAACGAAGAATAAGACTAGGTTTGAATTTTTTCAAGGGGCAAAGGGACTGTGCACTTTACATTTTTGAAGTATAGTTTGACTTTATTTATTAAAAACACAAAAAAAACACAAAAAAAAAACAAAAAAAAGGTTCAAAGGAGTTATCGTTTAGGCTTTTTTAGTCTTTATTTATGGGTTTTCTAAGGTTCAATTGAATGATGTGTGCCTGCGGCTATGCTTGATGATAGAGTTTATGAATTTGATTAGTCTTATGAAGATGAAATTGAAGTGAGCAATGATATGTTGGCATATGTATTAACTGGTAGTAATATGTCATCTTGGCTTTCTGCTATTGCATTACGTGCTTATGATTCTTCCATTGCACCTAGTACTAATTTTTTGTTTCTTTATTGGTTGAGATTGATTGCATTGAAGGCATTTTTCGTTTTGGAATTGTTTTGTCCTAAGGGGGAGTCATCATATTGTTTTTGGTTACTGTTCAATTCAGGGGGAGATTTTAAGGTATCTTTATGAATATTTGTTGGCCTTGAGTCTCGATTCAGTTTTATGGCGACTACGTACCACCATTTGGATTTATTGAAATAACAATAAATAAATTTGGGAACATATTAAAAAAATAAAAGTATAACATTTAATTAAATTATAGTTTAAACAAAGGAAATTCATAGTGGAACTTTTCAGAAATAAACAATTAATAATAAAATGTCAAAAATATTTTTAGACATGAAAATAACTTATAAGAAATCATGAATTAATATAAACAATTAATAATTAAATAAATAAATAATTAACTAAATAATTATATAATTACATAAAATTTATAAAATGAATAAAAATGATTACCCAATAATTTAAATTAATTAACATAGAATAATATGGACAAGAAAATATTTGAATTAGGCATAAAAACAAAGATTCTACAAATAAATAATGAAAACCAAATCATAAAATCAAAAGGAGGAGAGTCATAGGCATGACTCTCCATTCTCATGCTTGTGAGAGGTCCCAACAATAGTCGCGGGTGCGAGAAAAATTTCTCACGGTTGTGACTGCCAATAAAAATGCAAAAGTCACGATCGTGCACAACAGATAGTGAACAGTGGCCAAAAACTGGGGTTTGTTGCGATCGTGCTTAAGCATAATCGTAACTTTCAGTGAATAGTGACAAAAATTGAGGTTTGTTGCGATCGTGCTTGCTGAAAATTTGGGATTAGCATAATCGCGACATCCTTGTCACGCACACCCAAGTAAAAACTTCATAACTTTCAATCCAGAAGTCCAAAAATTACAAACTTTATGTCATTGGAAAGTTAAGAGAAAGATCTACAACTTTTATAAAGATAATTTTGTCTAATTTAGCCTATATCGATACAATTTAATTGTTTAAGTATAGGATACAGTTTTCGTAAGACAAATTTTGCTACTACCTATACCAATACCAACGATGCTATCTTATAAAGGCCATATCTTTTGTGTTTGAAATCCAAAAATTTCGAACTTTATATCATTAAAAAGCTAAAAGAATAATCTAAAACTTTTATGAAGACTACTTAGCTTAATTTTGCCTAGAACAATACAGTTTATTCCTTGAAGTTTCAGACCACATTTTTACCCTTATTCTCAATTTTCATCCATCTACTCTCAACATCTATATATAAATCCAGTAACTACAACCATAAGACCCGAATCCAACTTTCAATTCCATACATGCAACTTCTAGTCTAAACAATTTTAAAGAAAAATCCATCCCAAAGGCCATCACGCAACAAAAATTTCACTTCCAACCACATTAACATTTTGACAGAACAGAACATTTTACACATATACATATGAAAATCTCTGCAACTTTTTCTATTATCTCTCTACAAACAAAATCTTAACACAACTTTAAATTACGAATCGTAAAAACCATGTCAGTAGCAAAATGCAAAACACTTTCATGGATGCTTATGCTTAAAATGATTCTAAGTGCCAAAAATTTTTTATTTACCTAGTTAAGTTACAAATGGTAAAAATATCCTTGGAGTCTACCGAATGTTGCAAGTTAATGTTGATATGCTTTTTCTTCACCTGAGGAGTGAAAAAATAGTGGGGTGAGCTAGGAAGCTCATTGGTTAATCTGTTTATAGCCAGTGATAAAAAACCTCACCCTAATCTATCACATATAAATATATACATATAATGTTATTTTAGTTTCAACAGAACACAAACTCCACATTCAAATTTTGAGAGTTCTACATAAACAACAATTCTTCATCCCACAAAATAGATCATAAACACAAGTCATAATCAAATTATGGACTTAATCATACTTTATGTTCAACCATTCAAGGTGCAATGCACAAATATAATAGCTCAAGAGAATCCCATAAAACGAAATGGTGAAACCGAAGTTTACACCATGAACAAAATGAGTCCATCTTTCGAATCTCATATGCCACAAGCGGGCAGCTGAGAGAAGGCTTTAAGTTGACATGCATGTGACCAACGAAATTGTATCTCTCTTACCCACACATGTCAAATTTTCTTAAGCAAATATGTCATAACTTATTCATATTTTTCATGTTTCTTAAATTTTCTGTTCTTGCATCAATACATGCAGTATCTTTCACATAAACATAATATCAAATTCATAGAACACATTTTTCCGACATTCACAATGAGCAAAAATAATCATTTAAGTACACATACAAACATATAATTCCAGCTCATCATCACAAAACTATAAACATTTTACCCACCTATTTACTTGATACTTCCAAGATCAAACTTGCTCTTCTCCTTGCTCTTGACCTCGACTAGCTTGATTCCCTTCAAAAACATATATTTTCATTCAATCAACACACACGAATGAAACTTTCCTTAAACTTAACTATCCATGAATGAGCTTAAGTTTGATCTATTCTTGATTTCTCTAACTCAAAGAACTAAGATCTATTTAAGTTCATAAAAGAAATCTAAAAACATAGTTCTCTTATTCCTCTTCTTTCTCTCTCTTCATTTTCATCACATAAAACCTATTTTCTCTACTTCCTCCATCTATCAAAACAAAAAGAATAGGTAAAGAATACCTAAAAACTCACCTGAACTTTTTCCTTCTTCTTCTTTCTCCTTTTCTTTCTTTCCTTCTTCTTCCCTTTCCTATACTTCGGTTTCTCCTTTTCTCCTTCTAGGTTCTTCCATGACTCTCACTTTCTTTTTATTTTTTAACACACACGACTCTTTCTTCTCTTCTTTGTCTTATTAGTTTAAGACAAAAATTTTGACTTTCCAATCTTACCATTCCTTATTAAATCTAATTCCTACTATCTCCTTATCTTCATTTTAATTCTATACTTTTCATTCATGCAAACGTACGAAAATAATAATAAACCATATTAACTCCAAAAATTTTCTAATTCATAAATTCTAACTTATATTCATGTTTGCTAGTTTTATAAAGTAAATTCTAAGAAAAATTCAGGATCCAACAATATTAGTCTTATTTTTTGGCATCTTTTTATCCCAAGGGGGAGAATTTTGGATGATTGGATAATTGTTTATTATTGTTTCTTTGGATGTTTCTTGCACTTGAAGAACTTGATGTTGGATTAAGGGGAGTTCTTTTCTCATGTGGATTATATGTCCAATTATTTCATTTAGGGAGAGTTTCGATTATGTGACAAATAATGCCAAAAAGGGGGAGATTGTTAAGATATTTGGTTTTGGCATTTTTCGATAATTAGACAAATGTATCTACTAATGATAATTAGTTTAAAATCCAAATCAAGGTAGGATTGGATTTCTATATGATCTAAAAGTTGAAATTTAAATATCTGCTATCTTGGACAAATGTATGGAGTCAGAATTCTATCTAGTTAAGATCTCTTGTATATGACGTTAGTGAGGTTAATTGCCATATGCTCTACAAGTCTGATGTGCGTGGATTGATTGTGCAGGTGAGGTATTTTTGTGTGTTGTTCATGACTTGGTGTGGGTTTCTTGTGAGTGGTTCACAACTGGGTGCTATCTTTTGGTTGGTTGCATTGTGGATGTACTAATGACCGTGAGCTGCTTATCGTTGGTTATTAGTTGGATGGAAGGGCTACCGGGCTAACTTCACGTTGATGCTTAATCCGTCTTATTACGGAAGCATAGATATGGCTCTTATGTGAATTCGATGAAGCCCTGTTTATGTTTGATCTGTCATGTTTGATACGTTCTTATTGTTCCCGTGAACTTCTTTATGAATTCCTTTTTGGGCATGACTTTAGTTGGGTTCAATTGTGGATTAATTTTTGGTGTGGTTAGCGTCTCTCTTATATTTTTGTGATTATTGATGTTGGGTGATTTTGGCAGCTGCGTTTTCCTCTGTTTTAAACATCCATTGAGAGCAATTAGGAAACTGGTTTTTCTAGGTATTGCTGAATATTTTTGTTAATGGATCACGTAATTTTGTGGCTGTCATTTTTGGTGTTGGTGTGTGAAAATTCCAAAAGTTTTCGTGACTTTGTAGCTGCTATTTTTGTTGTTGGTTTGGTGCGAAAAACTTCAGTTGTTATCTTGGTTGTTACGATGCTATTAGGTTAATGTTTCGGTGATGAAATGTTTGTTGATGAGACGTTTTGTGGCTGTTGTGCATGGGATGTTTCAGTGACTATATCAAAGATTCATAGCAGATTTCTTGGTTGATAGCTTTCCGTTCTTTCATTGATGAAGCAACATATTTAGGGGAGTTGCTTTTTATCTCAAGTGTTTTCCTTTATGTTGATTTTTTTAATCACTTAAGTTGTTTGTTTTATTTTGTTTTCATTAGACATTGTTTAAGAAAATCCTTTGTTGAGGTTAGTACGTGGTGGTCGTACTATTAAGTGTGAAATTTGTGCACAGATTATGAGGACAAGGGATAGTGTCAAGGGTTGAGTGATGTCATATTAGTAAAGCCTTGTATAAAACTATTGTCATTAGTGAAAGAATTAAGTGGGGTGAGGGCCTTGCAGACGTAGGCAAGGTGTGTCGAACTGCGTTATCAAATATCGGTGTTGATTTATATTTGTGCGTTTAATTTTTCTAGTTTCTTATTATGGTAGAAATGACTATGGCAAAATATGAAAGTTTACGAAACTACTACACCCCTTTTGTATTTTTCAACTTCATCTATGATACTTCTGCAAGTTTTAACTCTTGAACTAATTGCTTCAACCAAATAAGGTCACAAGTTGCTAGAGCCAAATAAGCTCACTAAAAAATGTGATATCTGTTGGAGATGATGAGTAGAATGGAGAAGATTAAAAAAATGTAACATTAGGTAAAACAAACTATCGATGTGTTGATGGAGAATAACATTTATAACCTTTTTGAAGACATGAGTAACGTAGAAAAATACATTTGGTGGATTTAGCTGACAGTTTATCTTGACTAGGGGAAGAATATGAACGAAACATGTGTTGCCAAAGACTCGTGGTGGAAGAGAGAATAATGGTTGATCAATAAATAGGATGGAATGGGATAAATGATTTTGTAGACTAGATGAAGGCATGCGATTAATAAAGAAGTATGCAGTTAAGACAACATCTGCCTAATATTGTGATGGAGCCCAATTGTGTAAAAGCAAGGTACAAGCACTTTCTATGAAATTTCTATTCTTAAGTTCAGCAATCCCATTTTATTGTAGAGTATAAGCACATGAGGTCTGATGAAGAATTCCTTGGGAGGACATGAATTGGGTGAAAGGAGTGGACAAATATTCACGAGCATTATCACTTCTAAACACACGAATATTAGTGTTAAATTGTGTCTTAATTTTTGCATATAAAGATTTAAAATGGAACATAATTCTGAATGAACTTTCATTAAAAATAACTAAGTGCAACAAGAATAATCGTCAATAAATGTAACAAAATATTGAAATCCTAAAATAAAAGACACGATGAGGACCTTAAATATCCGAATGAACTAACTCAAAAAGGATATAGCCTGTTTATTGATATGGTTTATAAATGAACTTTGAGAATATTTTCCAAGCTAACAAGATTCACAATTTAAAGGAGATAAGGTAGGTAAAGTAGGCAACATCTTTTGAGGCTTCAACAAATTAGTATGATCCAAACGGTTATGAATTAGAATTGGAGATTATGAAATAGTGAATGCTATAGATGAAGAAGGTAGATTTAAATGATAAAGGCCCTGCGACTTATGTCTTGTGCTAATCATCCATCTCGTACTGCGATCTTATATAACAACATAAGTTTTATTAAAAGTGATAGAACAATTTAAAGATTGAGTAAGTTTACTAATGGATACAAGATTAAAGGGGAAATTATGAATGTAAAAAACTTATTCTAAATGCAAGGATGGAAGTGGTTGAGTAGAACCTACAATTGTAACAATTGTTTGAGTCCCATTAGCTAAATTAACAGAAGGAAAAGATGTAATGTTAATAAAGTGAGAGAGTAAATATGGGTTACCAAACATATGATCAGAGCATAAAAGACTGAGTGAGGCATGCTACAGAATTACTAGAATGGGCTATCGAAGTAATGGAGGAGGAAGACTACTTAGCTTCCTAATACTTGAGATACTCTTCATAATCAGTAGCAGTAAGAGTCACCGATGGCTAAGTAGAGGACTCAAACTAAGTGTCAGACTAATCTCGAGGGTGACCATAGAATTTATAACATTCATCCTTAGTATGTCCCCATTGGCGACAATAACGACATTTAGGTCGACCACCACGATCCCCCTGCTCTGCTTTATTAGTACTTTGAGACTAAGAGGCCAAAGTCAAAGAATTAACTGAGGGAGATCCTATCATAATGTTAGGTGACGAAAAACATAATAAACGAGCAAATACTTCATCCAAAGAAGGTACTGTAGCACTTGCCAAAATATGATCTCATACTGGAGTAAGTTTAGGACTGATAGCAGTAAGAGTAAGAGCCATAAATATTTATCTCTTTGTGCAAGATCTTCTGCTGCAGACTTACCAGTAGGTAGTAATAGGTTGAATTATGTCTTTAGGGAGGCTATTCTACAAAGAAATTCAGACATGTTCATATCTTGTTATTTAAGATTAACCAAGTTTGATACTACAAAATACAATCTTTAAATGTCGTTAATATAAAGTAATTTTCCTTGACTCCATATCTTAACACAAGTTCTATATTCCTTATAAATCAGGTGGAGTTGAGGATCAATTGTTTGCATATCATACTACATAATAATGCATCAATTTGAGACCAAGTAAATTTATTTGTTTCAATATCCTCAACTCTAGTAGTTAATTGATCAGCTAGGCCTTGATCCATACACCACAATTCAACAGAGGCTGCCTATGAGGTATAATTACAACTGCCTACTAGTTTCTCTATCATAATTGAGGGAAGAGAAATAAAAGGAAAAGAACCTGATTGAGATCTGAAATATGTAAGAGCCATGAATAAAAAACCTCAAGGAAAAAAAATTCCGGTGACTTTTTCGGTGGCCTGATGGTAAACAGAAGGAAAACACAAAGGAATTAGGTCACTGGTGATTACTAAGGTAGTTGGCATTGGTGGTGAAAAGTCACGCTCGCCGAAGAGAGAGATAGTAAGAGGGATGTTTCTGTCAACTTCTAGAAACCATTCGGTAACCTTTTCCAGTGTGAAATCAATTGTGATCTACGAGAAAAGACTAGTAGGCATTGTCTGAATAGGTGGGTGGTGGCGGTGAGATGGGACGCACTCCAAAGAGGGACATTAGAAAACCAACCACCGAAGCGATGAACGACATGTGGAGTAGTTACCGACGACGTGACTATGGGGTTTTGCTGGCGACTAGGAGTGGAAAAAATTGGCAATGTTAGATCTGTGATCTAACACCAGATTAACGACGTCTGAACGTCATCAGAAATTGATCGGAAAGTAATCGAAAAAAATCTAAAAACCCTAGCACTCCGATATCATGTTAAACACAGAGAAATTTTTTTATTCATATACGCTGAGGAAATACAAGTATAAATAGTTGATGTCTAAAACCCTAGAATAGGAATACAATCAATAGTAGAGATATTTTATTACTATACAGCTATATACAACTCAATAATGATGTTAGAGAGCTTTTCTTAGAGATAAAAGGAACATGGAACAAGATGCTGCTACCTATAATATTCTTATCGAAGTGTTTGGTGAAAGTTGGTATTTTACGGAGTTGGTGACTTACTCCATGATATGGTTAAGGAGAAAGTGGAGCCAAATATAGGAACTTACGAGCGGTTGATCTGTGCTTGTGGGAAAGGAGAGTTGTATAATGATGCTAGGAGGATGTTGCTTCGAAGGAGTGAGAATCAGATAGTTCCTAGTTCAAAGGCATATACAGGTACTATTGAGACCTATGGACAGGTTGCAATATGTAAGGAGGCTCTTCTTGTGCTAAATATTATGAATGCAATGGGAATGTTAAATGTTAATACACTTCATGGAAATGGCTAGATAATTCTAAAAACTAAAAGTTGGCAAGAAGGCTTGGGAAGTTTCATGAATTTTAGCCTATAATTAGAACTAAAATAATACTCTAGATATTAAGTGGATCATCTAGAAAGTGCTATAAGATTATCTAAGTGCAACTTGTAAAAAAATCAAGAGAAGAAAATTCTAAAGGGGATAAGGAGGTCGACAATTTGCAAGTATAAATATGCCTTCATCCTCTCATTTTATGTATGTCCAAAAAACTAAGAGTCGTACCACTACCTTGTACTATACATTTCTAATAAAATTCCTTCCTTCTAATTAGCCATTTCCACGTCCAAGCCTACCTATTTAGCCAACTAAATTAACAAGCTAGTCCCTCTATTTTACCCATTCATTAAATCACACTAGTAAACCTCCTAAAATACTACCAGTGGTATCAGAGCTATTCAATCGTAAGTGGGCATCATGGTTAGTAGCATGTTAGCGAAGTTAGTCTCCACACCAATTCCCATATTTGATGGGAATAATTATGATTTTTGGAGTTTTAAAATGAAGACTTTTTTCACGTCCCAAGGTCTTTGGGATATCGTTAGTAATGGGTATTCAATCCCATCAGGAACTCTGTCAGAAGAGCAGAGAAAACTATTTGAAGAGAATGAGCAAAGAGATGCTCAAGCATTGTTGACGATACAACAAACGTTGGTTGACACTATTGTTTCAAGGATCATGGGGGCAACGACATCGAAGCAATCATGAGACACACTACAAGAAGAATTTCAAGGTACATTGCGAGCTTGTGCTATCAAAATTCAAAATTTAAGGAAAGAATTAGAAAATATTAAAATGAAGGATTCTAAGACTGCTCAAATTTACTATGGTAGAATCAAAGAAATAGTAAATCAATTAATATATTATGGTGATGATATTACTGACAGAAGGATTGTAGAAAAAAATTTTACGACACTCATTAAGAAATATGACGTAGTTGTTGCTACAATCGAGCAAACAAGTGATATCAAGATTCTGTTAGTAACAGAGTTATTGGGCTCTTTAGAAGCCCAAGAACAAAGGCTGAAAAGGCGAGAAGAAAATTCATTGGAGACTGCCTTTCAATCAAAAATTAATATACGGTCTTAAAAATCAAGGAAATTTTCTAGAAAATCTGTAGAAAATTCCAAAATAATAAATATTAGGAGAAAAGAAGATTATGGAGGAAGGGATAGTCAGTGGAAGAAAGCATATCCTTCATGCAGGATATGTAAAAAGACAAATCATTTGGAGAAAGACTATTGGCATAAGGATAAGCCAAAGTGCCACTCATGTGGGTAGCATGGGCATCTACAGAGAGATTGTCCTAGAAACCAAAAGAATCATAAAGCTAAATTTTTAGTGGAGAAGGAAGAACAGGAGCAATTATTCTATAGTTGTAAAGTTGCCACGGTAGATAAAAAAGAATTGTGGTACCTTAATAGTGGGTGCAGTAATCACATGACGATGAGAAGAGCATTTTCAAGGAGCTAGATACGTCAGTTAAGTCAACAGTGAGGCTTAAGAATAATGCAGCAATGGATGTCGAAGCAAAGGGGAATATCACTATGCAAACTAAGTAGGGTATGAAAGTCATAAATGAAGTTCTACTCGTACTGAATCTTAAAAACAATTTATTAAGTGTAGGACAGATAATGGAGAAAGATATGCGCTACATTTTGACAGAGATCGCTACACCATATATGACAAAAGGGATAGTTGGAAGAAGGTTGCATTAGTCAAGATGGAAAACAGGTGTTTTCCTTTCAAGTTTGACTACATCAATGAAATATATATGAAGGTGCAGAAGGATGATTCTTGGTTATGGCATCGCAAATTCGACCAATTCAATTTTGAGGCGTTGAAGGACTTATACCAGAAAAAGATGATGCGAGATCTTCCAAAAATACAAGAGGCAAATGATGTATATGAAGGTTGCCTATTGGGTAAGCAACCAAAATAATCATTTCCTTCTGAACGATCTTGGAGAGCTAAAAGGCTATTAGAGCTCATCCATACATAGGTCTATGGACCCATCCAAACGTCGTCACTAAATCAAATAGGTACTTCATCCTATTTATCGATGACTATACAAGGATGACATAGGTCTACTTCATGTGACAAAGATCAAAAGTTTTCAGTATCTTTAAAATATTTAAAAACCATGTCGAGAAGCAAAGTGGCCGATATATTAAGGTTCTATGGAGCGATAGAGGAAAAGAATATACCTTAAGAGATTTTGCCAAATATTGCAAAGATGAAGGAGTGGAATGACAACTTACAGTTTCATATACTCTAGAACAAAATGGAGTATCAGAAAGGAAGAATAGAATAGTTATGGAGATGGCGAGATCGATGATAAAAGAAAAAGGTCTTCCCAACACATTCTAGGCTGAAGCATTATCAACAGTCGTCTATCTACTAAATAGACGTCCGACAAAGGCTTTATCAAATATAACTCTAGTTGAAGCATGGTTAAGACGCAAGCCTTCAACAAAGCATCTCAAAATCTTTGGCTGCATATGCTATACTCACATTCCAGGCGAAGAGTGGAGCAAGCTAGACAATATGACAGAATGAGGCATATTTGTAGGATACAACTCTACTTCAAAAGGTTATCAGGCATGTAATATCAAATCGAAGAAGCTCATCATCAGCTGAGACATAGAATTCGATGAAGATGCAAGATGGAATTGGGAAGAAGAAAAGGTGGAAAAAAGGATGATCACGTTCCACAAACCCCAAGATGCTATAGAAGGTGACAAACCCCAAGATGCTATAGAAGGTGACAAACCCTAAGATGCTATAGAAGGTGCCAACGAAACTAGAAGCCAATCGTCAACACCAGGATCTTCTCTATCTACTAGTCAATCATCAACACCTCCATCCTCACCGAGATCATTAGTACCATTAACTATGCAACGAGAAGAATCTTCATCAGAATCACCAATTAGAAAGGTGAGATCGCTGGTAGACATCTATGAAAGCTACAATTTTACAATATTGGAACCAGAAAGCTATGAAGCGGCAGCAAAAGAAGAAGTTTGGAATAAAGCTATAGAGGAGGAAATTAAGATGATCGAGAAAAACAATAAATGGGAGCTAGTTGATCGACCCAAAAATAAAGAAATTATTAGAGTTAAGTGGGTCTATAAAACAAAAATTAACCCAGATGGATCTATTCAAAAACATAAGGTGAGATTGGTGGCGAAAGGCTATTCTTAGCCACCAGGGATCGATTTAATGAAACATTTTCTCCTGTTGCTTGCTTAGATACTATACAAACTTTAATAGCTCTAACAACACAAAAAAGGTGGAGAATACACCAGCTCGATGAGAAATCTACATTTCTAAATGGAGTTCTAGAAGAGGAGATTTATGTGGAGCAACCGTAGGGCTTTGTGGTGAAAGATGAAGAAGATAAAGTACTCAGATTAAAGAAAGCTTTATATGGGCTTAAGCAAGCACCGAGAGTCTGGTACAACAAAATTGATAGTTATTTCATTGATCAAGGATTTAGGAGGAGTAAGAGCGAACCAACATTGTACATCAAGACCTAAGATAATTATGATACTCTCATTGTCTCCTTATATATGGATGATCTTATCTATACAAGGAATAATGAGGAAATGGTTTGAGAATTTAAAAAAGATATGATGAATACATTTGAAATGATAGACTTGGGCTTGATACACTACTTCCTCGGTATCGAGACAAGTCAAGAAAAAGAAGAAATTTTTATCTCACAAAAGAAATATACAGAGAATCTTTTGAAGAAATTCAGTATGTTCGGAAATAAAGCAATTGCTACTCCACTAGTTACCAACAAAAAGCTAAGGAAAGAAGATGGATCAAAGAAAGCAAATGCATCAGTTTTTAGAAGCATGATCAGAAGTTTGCTCTACCTCACAACAACAAAGCCCAATATAATGTATGTAAAAAATCTACTATCGAGATTCATGTAAAGTCCGAGCCAAGTTCATCTTGGAGCAGCGAAGTGAGTGATGAGATATTTGTAAGGTACAAAGGATTACGACATTTGGTATAGACCTATGGCAGGCACAAGATTATTCAGATACACCGATAGCGACTAGGCCAGGTCAATCGATGACATGAGAAGCACTTCAGGATATGCATTCACATTTGGTTCAAGAATATTCTCATAGAATTCTAAAAAACAAGACTTGGTAGCGGAAGCTGAGTACATCGCTACAGCAGGATCAATGAGTCAAGCTATATGGCTTCAAAAAATTCTTAAAGACATGGGTAAAGTTTAGCAAGAGTCTATAAGGATTTTCTGTGATAATAAATCAGCTATTGCAATTACGAAGAATCCCGTGTTTCACAGCAGAACCAAGCATATCTCGATCAAGTATCACTTCTTACGAGAAACAGTAGCGAATAAAGAGATCGAGTTCGAGTATTGCAATACAGAAGAGCAACTTGCAGATATTTTTATGAAAGCATTACCACGAAACAAGTTTGAAGTCTTAAGCAATCGGATTGGAGTAACCATGAAGTATATTAAGGAGGAGTGTTAAATGTTAATACACTTCATGGAAATGGCTAGATAATTCTAGTAAACCTCCTAAAATACTAACAGGGAAACATGCTTACTGTTGAAACTTACAGTTCACTGATTTACAAGTTTGCAGTCAGGAAGTTGGAGTAGTATTGTTGAAGATGGGCGAGTTTGGGGGTGCAAGAGACGGACACCTTCAATGGTATGATTGAAGGTTACGGATAAGCAGGTCAGTGTTAGGAAGTTATCAAGGCAAGTGTTGATATGGAAAAGGCAAGATTGGGTCCTGATGAACTTAACCTTGAGGCCGTTCTGATTGTTTTGTGAATTACAGGTCTGTTAAGGAGAGTTAGGACCAATTCCAGGAAATTACAGCCTCAGAAACATTGCCAAAATGTCATATGTTACTGTATGATGCTAGCTGAAATGCATAAAAAATAGCAGGCCTATGTTTATTCAATCTTATGTATGTATAAAAAAAAAAAGGTCTATGCTCATTCAATATTATGTAGGATCATTGTTAAGCTATTTTAACTTTTAAGCAATAGCCATATATTGAAATGGTTGTTGTTGAAAGAGATTTACAAGCAATCATCGTTTGTCTTTTGTATGCCCTTTATGATAGAAGCTGAGGAAAAGCTACTTGTTGATTTATTAGTCAGTGGGTACGTAGAGTATAGTAGAGTTCTATTATGCATATGATATGAAAGAAAACGTTCTTAATTCTTCACACAAGCTTATTCTTTTTCAGTTCTCCAAAACCTTAATATAGAGACAAGAGTTAAGATGGATTTTGCAGCATAATGCATCCTGGGCTTCTCATATTAATTGCTCATTCAATTATGCATAGGATTTAAGTGCATGAGCATGTTTATGTTATGTCTTGCTCTATTCCACTATTGTCAAGCACATTGTGCTTTATACTTTCAAGAAAATGATTCAGCACATTTTCATTTTTCTCTATTTAAGTGTGAAATAAATGGTTAGCTTTATTAACTGAACTAGTGGGCTCAACAAATCAGTTGAATAGAAAGATCTGAAATAAGTTCCCTAATTGATTGTAAGATTATTTATTGTAATAGTTGTTGCCTTTTCTGAATCATGTAAAGTTGTAAGCTTAGATGCAAAACTTCATATACTTGTTCAATGCATTGGAGGCTGTTATGACTTGTAAAGGAAAACAGAGAACAACACAATAGTGGAAGAAGGATTTGTTATTCACCGTTGGCTTTTGAGGCAAGCCAGTAAGGCCTATTACAAACGATAGTAGAGAAAAACAGGAGAAGATGAGGAAAGCACTGAAATTGAGAGGTGAGAGACAAGAGCAACAATGATTCCAGATTGTCCTATCTGACATTCCCTAACCATTTTTATCCTTAATTCCTTGGTGCTGCAGATTCCTCGCCAGTGGTAAAAGCTGTCAATCCAGAGTCCTCCAATTTTTGTGGCCATTTCCTGATACGTGTGCTCTTGCGTGACGTGGTTGCTCCAGGGGATGTGTCATCCACGTGTGCATCTTGCTGGACCAAGGGATAGTTCATAACATTACCCTGTTCTCCCAGAAAAACCTTGTCCTCAAGGTTTACGGTGGGATAGCTCTTCAGCATTTGAGACTTATCTTCCCATGTTGCTTCAGAATCATGCAGTCCTTCCCAACTGATCAATCATTGCTTGACTTGTTGGTCACCACGTTGAATCGTGCGTCATTGTAATATGACAGCGGGTTGAAGGATTAAAGTGGATGAAGAGTCCAACAGATGGAGTGGGGTAATTAGCTGGGTCGGAATGCCAATACACTTGCGGAGCAAGGAGATATGGAAGGCGGGGTGGATTCGTGCAACCTCTGGTAAGTCCAATTTGTAAGTGACCTGGCTAATCTTCTGAATTACTTGGAAAGGGCCAAAATAGCGAGGGCCAAGTTTGTGGTGACGGTGCAGGCGAATCGAATGTTGGCGATAGGGCTGTAAGCAAACATAGACCCAGTCACCCAACTCGAAGGATAGGTCCCGGCGGTGCTAGTCATCCAAAGTCTTCATCCTGGAATATGCCCTCGAGAGGTTGCGTTTCAATTGTAGCAGAACCTCATCACGAGAGGTGAGCTGGGCATCCACAGAAGCTGTCTTTGCTGAACCCCGTACATAGCGAGAAATAGTAGGTGGTGGCCGGCCATAGAGGACTTCGAAAGGAGTCATCTGTGCAGAAGTCTGGAAGGACATGTTGTACCAAAATTCAGCCCAAGGTAAGAGAGTAGCCCAAGAGTTGGGAGAAGCACTGGTGTAGCACCGTAAATACATCTCAAGTAGTTTGTTCAGAGATTTTGTTTGACCATCGGATTGGGGGTGGTATGAGGTGCTAAGGGACAGAGTAGTACCCTGAAACCGATGTAGTTCATTCCAAAAAGACGTGAGGAATTTAGGATCCCGATCAGTGACTATAGATGAGGGAATACCATGAAGCTTCACAAATTTAGAGACAAAAACTATGACAACGATCACAAGAATAATCGACTTCCCGCGAGACAGGGGTAGACCAGTAATAAAATCCATGGCTATTGCCTCTAACACCAAATCTGGTATTGGCAGGGGTTGGAGGAGGCCGACTAGCTTTAGGGAGGGATCTTTCATCTGCTGGCATACATGACAAGCTAAGACAAAATCGCACACATACTTGCGCATTGATTTCTAGAAGAAATTGGCTGAAAGACGATAGAAAGTGCGAGATATACCCGCGTGGCCCTCGGTGAGAGATGAGTGAAACTCGTGAAGAAGTTGGTGGCGTAAGTCTGAGGTGGATGGGATGACCAAACGATCTCGAAAAAAAAAAAGAAGCCCATCCCAAATTGAAAAATCTGTCATAGATGCTGGAGAATCCGTGAGTTTCCGATGCCATTCAATTAGTTCGACATCCTAATGATTGACCTCGCGAAGTTTCTACACAATACCGTATTCAACCATGGATAAGGGAAAAAATTCTAACAACTGGTCCCTGGACAAGGCGTCTACTGCCCCATTGCTCTTTGCCAGCGTGATAATGAATCTCAAACTCATAACCAACAAGCTTGCTCATCCATTTTTGTTGCTCAGGTGTCTGAATGATCTGCGCAGTCAGATTTTTAAGAGATTGTTGGTCGGTTAGGATCACAGACTTGTGGCCAAGGAGATATTGTCGCCATTTAGAGATGGCTTGGGTGATGGCATACATTTCGCGGTGATAGGTGGAAGCTTGCTGCATGCGCGGGGTCAGTTTCTGACTAAAGAAGGCGATAGGATGCTGGTTTTGGGATAAAACAGCTCCTATGCCAATGGTGGAGGCATCGGTTTCAACCGTGAATGGGGCTGAAAATTTTGAAAGATGGAGAGCTGAGGAGAGACTTCAATGAATCAAACGCTTGCTGTATAGAAGCATCCCAGTGAAAATTATTTTTCCTCAACAAATCGGATAAGGTGCCCACATGCATGGCATAATTTTGAATAAATTGTCAGTAAAATCTAGCAAGACCCAAAAAATTGCAAACGTCCTTGACAGATCGAGGGACTGGCCAGTTCTGGATTGCAACAATCTTCTCATTATCGACAGAGATACCAAAGGCTGAAATAACATGTCCCAAATATCCCAGTTGGCATTGTCCAAATTGGCATTTAGACAATTTTGCCACGAGGTTGTTCTCCTGCAAGACCTACAAAACTTGTCTCACATGGTCCAAATGCACTGTCCAAGATGCACTATATACAAGGATATCATCGAAAAACACCAAAACAAATTTTCGAAGTAGTGGCCAGAAAATAGTGTTCATCAAGGACTGAAAGGTAGAGGGGGCATTAGACAAACCGAATGGCATTACGAGGAATTCATAGTGCCCATCGTGTGTCCTAAAAGTAGTCTTGACCACATCCTCTGGCTTTACTCGAATCTGATGGTAGCTGGCTAACAAATCAAGCTTGGAAAAATAAACCACACCATGTAGTTCATCAAATAGCTCGTCTGCTATTGGTGTAGGAAAGCGGTCACGAACGGTTACTGCATTGAGGGCCCGATAATCTACGCAAAATTGCCAGGAGCCATCTTTCTTACTGACAAGCAGGACGGATGATGAAAAGGGGCTGTTGCTCGGTTGTATAATACCTTCGGTGAGCATATCTGCAACCAATTTTTTGACTTCCTATTTCTAGAAATGGGGATATCTGTAAGGCTTCACATTGACTAGAGGAGCTTAAGGAAGAAGTGGAATACTGTGGTCGTGCAGGCGAGGAGGGGGAAGGCCTCACGGTTTGGTGAAGACGTTTGAGAACTCCAGAAGTAGAGTATGCATATCTGCTGGGAGATCGGTGGAAACTGTATTGGTAAAGTCAGCTAACTCCAAACGATAGCAACAATAAGTAGAATCTGTAGAGGAATTCAACGCAGCGCAGAGGTATCTCCCTTCCTACGGATGATCTTGTCCCCTTGTTTAAATTCAAAGCAAGAGGAGGAATAATCAGTGACCACTAAGCCGAGAGTGGCTAACCAAGAAACCCCCAGAACTAAATCCCAACCTTGCAATGCCAAAACAAAGAGGTCAATAGTAACTGTGTCCCCCTAAATCTGAAGCGGTACGTGACAGACAATGCCTGAACAAATGAGCCACTCGCCATTGCCAACTAACACACCAAAGCACTATGTGGGCTCAATGTTAAGATTGAGGAATTTGGCTTTGGATGCTTAGATGAAGCTGTGGGTGCTGCCACCATCTAAGAGAAGACGAACTGGAGAACCCTGAATATGTCCCAAAAATCGGATAGTGGTAGGGGAAAGATCACTTGATAATGCATAGTGAGAAATTGCTGTAACATCTGGTGGGTCTGTTGCCGCTTGAGTAGTTGCGGCACCCATAGGGGTGGAGTCAGTGGACGGATCAGGATCCTCGGCACCCGTGAACACATCATCGTCATTGAGGAGAAGGAGTTGGGGCTTCAATTGCAGCGATGGTCCCAACTATACTTTTCATTGCAGTGGTAGCATAAACCTTGTGCATGACGGTGAGCAGCTTTGGGTGGTGAAAATCGTCGGACAAGTAACTTGGTGTTTGAGTCCAAAGCCGCAGAGGTCAAGGGCGGACGCGAGCTAGAGGATGAGCTATGTGTAGTGGACCCAAATGGTTTGGGAGTGGGTAAGAGGGGAGGTCCACAGCCCAAGGTGGTTTTAATAAGGCCTTTCTCAAATAATAGCCGCCTCTCATAAAGATGGGCTTGGCTAATGGCATCAACCAAGTCCGTGGGTTCGGTCATAAGGACAACGGACTTAATATCATCTCGCAAGCTCGAGATGAAACAGCGGACGACGAAAAGTGACGGAAGAAGCATGGCTTGGTTCATCATGGACTCGAAGCGACTGCGGTACTCTTGAACCGTTGAGGTTTGCTTCAGTTTGGCAAGCTGCCCTTCCGGAGATTTGAGTTCATTCGGCCGGAAACGTTTTTGTAAGGCCTCCGTAAAATGCTCCCCCCCGGCAAGCTGTTTATTTTTATGCATCCAGTCAAACTAGTCAGCAACTTCATCTTCTAGGTAAAAGGAGGCTATGGTGAGCCTGTCCTCTGCACGAATATTGTAGAAATTGAAGTAACGATTGGCAGCAGAGATCCAACGCTCTGTATGGAGACCAACGAACTTGGGTAACTCAACCGAAGCAAGTTTGTGACGAGGTTGAGTGGAAGGACCCAAGGGCGCGTTTGTGTGGACAACGGACCCTATTCTGGCGACTGACCCATCTCCTTGCTGTGAGGATGACGAAGACGTTTCGGACGTAGGATGCTCAAGCAACTATTTCAGGAGTTGTTGTTGCTCAGCGAAGAGCTTTGCTTGGTCTGCGAGAGTGGAGTTGATGGTCGCGATATCTGCCTAGAGTCTGGATTGGTTTTCCTTGAGGAAGGTAACATCAGCATCAAGGGTTTTGAAGCAGGTTTGGTACTCTGTCATCTGTGCAGAGCTCAATGAAAAGCACCAACGTTCTAACTTGTAAAGGAAAACACAGAACAACACATTAGTAGAGGAAGGATTTGTTATTCACCGCTGGCTTTTGAGGCAAGCCAGTAAAGCCTATTACAAACGATAGCAGAGAAAAATAGGAGAAGATGAGGAAAGCACTGAAATTGAGAGGTGAGAGACAAGAGCAACAATGATTCCAGATTGTCCTATCTGACATTCCCTAACCGTTTTTATCCTTCATTCCTTAGTGCTGCAGATTCCTTGCCAATGGTAAAAGCTTCCAATTCATAGTCCTCCAATTTTTGTGGCTGTTTCCTGGTACGTGTGCTCCTGCGTGACGTGGTTGCTCCAGGGGATGTGTCATCCACGTGTGCATCTTGCTGGACCAGGGGATCGTTCATAGCAGTGGCATTCTAATATGAAGGTATACCTTGAACAAACTGCAAGTGTTTCCTTAAGCCAGCCAAACGTTTAGTTGCACTTGTTTACCCTTGAAGAGATTAAGAAAGAAAACAGCGGTCATCTCTCCATTAATGTGCAAGTTGTTGACATTGCTAATATTTTTCATAATTGATATTGGTTCTATCTGATTTTGATGGGGCTGGGCACTGTTGCTAGGATCCATAGGATTGGTTGACTTTGACATAAAAATACCTGCAAAACAATAAGGCACACTGGGGGTTGACTGTCGGTAGGCCCCTCCGACGCTCAAGTTAGCCTTTTGTGAGAGTTTTGATGGCTAGTGAATAAAGAATACTAGGTTTCTCGAGAATCATACCTTTTTCATGATGAAGTAATGAATTTATATAGCTAATACCTATAGGAATTAGGTCAATCATCAAGGGATGGGTCGAATGAAGTAATGAATTTATATAGCTAATACCTATAGGAATTAGGTCAATCATCAAGGGATGGGCCGATCGGCCCATGCGCCGTTCTGAGTCTAGGCTTGGACCTAGCACGACCGACCCAACCAGATATTAATAAGATAAAATTACAAATGTGTGAGATGAACCACTAGTTATTTTCCCCGCTTATCATTTGAAATTGAATATTATGTTGTTTATGAACATGGAGAGAGGAATAGCTAGATGGCGTCTTTCTCTGGATTTAACCTGTGAAAAGTGCATGATCAGAATAGATGTCTCGCTCTGGTATTTAACATGTGAAAAAGTGCACAGTCAGAAGCTTAGTTTATTATGTTGACCGGTGATTTGGTGCTTGCCCAAGTCTTGCGAAGATTGCTTGCAAAGTTCTTCATGATCAGTCACTTCTGGTTTGGTTGTTTAGAAAAGCTGTTTCAAGTTGGGACAAATAAATCTATATAGTGCATATTCAATTAAAGCACTGTTACTATATGGTCCTAATCTCAGCGAACTTTTTGCCGGATGAACCATTTCTCGTTCACATTTTAACCTCCTTGTTTTCAGGTGGAATGATGCCTATGAGATGCTATATAAGATGCTCACTAATAAGGCATTTTTATATTCGCCAAGTGATTGACCAGATGATCAAGGAAGATTATGATGTGAATCAAACTGGCAAATGGTTTAGTAGGTGTTTAACTTAACTCATAAGGTTGCAGCTTGAGAATAAGGCTTTGTAACACGCTTCTGGAAGCTCTCTGGTGACTGCGTCAGAAAGAAGTAGTTCCTTTCTTTCTAAAGTTAAAAATGTATTAAAAAATGAAGGAAATAAAAATAAGAGTTTGAGTTTCGTCAGAGAGAGCAAGCTCATCCCTACAATTGACTGAGCGACACTGTATAGAACAGCAATAAAACGACTTCGTTGTAGACCCAAACTAAAACGACGTAGAAATGTTCTTTTAGGGTAAAACCTTTTCCCCCATCTGTATGCTGTTCCGGAAGCTTCCGAATTAGGGTGTGTGTCTCGAGGCCCTCTTCACCTCTCTTCTGTCGATAGCTATCAGGTAAAGATTTCTGCCTTGTGTTTGTTTCTTCCTCTAGTTCTTGATCAATGGAGTCTCTGATTAGGGTTCAGGATGAATCCTTTTCTCTTCTTCTTCAATAGAGCTGCTTATGTTTTGGTACCGATGTTTGCGGGCGATCGAGGGACTACGAAGACATAGAAGATCAACCTCCTCAGGTAAAAACTTGCTTTCCATGATTACGGTTGGATCTGGTCTTCTTTTTAAAGCAAACTTTTCGTAAAAGAGAATCTCATTGTATTTCCTCACTCTGATGTTGATTCTTCCGGTGTTCCGCTACGACCTTCCGACTACGCAGTTTATATGTGAAACGAATTGAACGGTGAAAACGAGTTGTACATCTGAAGCGTGATTTAAAGAGATTCATGGGAAAGTGGAAGTTGATTACATGTGCAGATGAGGATAAAGGCCCTATCTTGGGTGCCTAGGTGTATAAGAGAAGCAATACTTGTTTCATTAGTAGAAGGGTGCCGACAGAGAGAGAAGTTTGGTTAAAGCTAGGATAGGAATGGCTTCCGGGAATGCAGAAAAATCTTTGTGCCCCGATATATAAAAAAAAGAACAGAATGTGAAAAAAAGGCACAATCCAACGAAAATGATTAACACCATCGATGGGGATTCATGCCTCGAGAAAAATGTGGACTCAGAACTAGAGTTAAAAAGGGTTCAATGTGTCTTTAGTATTGCATCTTTAGAAACTGGTATGCACCTAGAGGTTGGAAAGGATTGTAGTTCAAAGGCGGATTCTGAAGGAACACAAAGCAATGTCAAATTGGGACAGTCAAAAACACAAAAGAGGAGGAAGAAAAGAAGAAGAAAGAGCACCAAGAATGCCCATATAGATGCTGGGGGAAGTAATCCAACAGAAAAGATTAGTTCCATCGAAGGGAATTCTTGTCTTGAGAAAAATATTGCTGTGAACTCAGAACTAGAATTACAAAGGGTTCAATGCGTCTTTAGTAATGCATCTTTAGAAACTGATACATATTCAGAGGCTGGAAATAATTGTAGTTCAAATGCATATCTTGGAAGAAAACAAGGCAATGTCAATTTGGGACAGTTAGAAACACTAAAGGAGAGGTGCAAAAGAAGAAAAAAGAGAAAGAGGATGAAGAATGCCTGTATTGACGTTGAGGGAAATAATCCAACAGAAAAGATTAGCTCCATCAAAGGGAATTCTTGTTTTGAGAAAAATATTGGTGTGAACTCAGAATTAGAGTTACAAAGGGTTCGGTGCATCTTTAGTAATGCATCTTTAGAAACTGGTACATATTCAGAGGCTGGAAATAATTGTAGTTCAAATGCATATCTTGAAAGAAAACAAGGCAATGTCAATTTGGGACAGTTAGAAACACTAAAGGAGAGGTGCAAAAGAAAAAAAAAGAGAAAGAGGATGAAGAATGCCTGTATTGACGTTGAGGGAAATAATCCAACAGAAAAGATTAGCTCCATCAAAGGGAATTCTTGTTTTGAGAAAAATATTGGTGTGAACTCAGAACTAGAGTTACAAAGGGTTCGGTGCATCTTTAGTAGTGCATCTTTAGAAACTGATACATATTCAGAGGTTGGAAATAATTGTAGTTCAAATGGATATCTTGAAAGAACACAAGGCAATGTCAATTTGGGACAGTTAGAAACACTAAAGGAGAGTCGCAAAAGTAAAAAAAAGAGAAAGAGGATGAAGAATGCCCGTATTGACGTTGAGGAAATAATCCAGTGGAAATGATTGGCTCGATTGAAGGAGATTCATGTCTTGAGACAAATGTTGGTTTGAAATTAGAAGCAGAGTTACCTAGGGTTCAGTTTTCTGAATGGAATTGTTCAAAGTTACTTTAGTTCTTTGACTGCTTATCTTAACTGCTTTCTTCTAGGTTTACTGGTTGGATTCATACGATGTGAGCTCCCTGCCCGTTATCTTTCTAGTTTTTGTCAATATAAGATCGGCTTGGTTTTATTGTCGTCATCGTGAAGCATCTTGCCAAATATGCCAAATTTGTCGCATTTCTCTTGTTCAATCACCCTATATATTATAATTGATGTTGAATTGTGATGTATTCTATAATTCATGTTTTGATGATAATAAAACACAAGTACTGTCAATAAGTT
>JAOSBN010039854.1:0-15491 GCA_027563595.1 Erythroxylum suave
AGATCAATTCAGGAATTTTTCTAGGTTATTCTATTAGTTCTAAAGCTTATAGAGTTTATAATCTTGTTTCTAAATTTATTGAAGAATCTATACATGTAAAATTTGATGATGATTCTCATCTAGATAGGAGAGATGATTCTAACGATGAAACTCTATCTTCTCCCTTAAACAGTAACCCAGACGATTCACCATCAGACGATCCTTCTGATAAAGTAGCATATATTTCTGAAAATATTATTTTAAGAAAAAACTGGAGATATAAATCTTCTCACCCAGAAAACCTGATTATAGGAGAAACATCAGTAGTAGTGAGAACTAGATCTAAGTTTAGGAGAGAGGCCAATGTAGCTTTTGTTTTTGAATTAGACCCTAAGAAAATTGATGAAGCTCTTCAAGATGAAGCTTGGATTTTAGCTATGCAAGAGGAGTTCAATCAATTTATTAGGAATAAAGTATGGTCTTTAGTACCTAAACCATCCAATAAATCTGTAATAGGAACTAGATGGGTATTCAAGAATAAACTAGACAAATCAGAAAAGGTATCCTGTAATAAAGCTAGATTAGTAGCTCAAGGCTATTATCATCAAGAAGGAATAGATTATAATAAAACATATGCTCCCGTAGCTAGATTAGAAGCTATTAGGATCTGACTTGCATATGTTGTTTTTCATGATATAAAGCTGTTTCAAATGGATCTGAAAAGTGATTTTTTGAATAGTGTTATAGATGAAGAAGTTAATGTTAAACAACCCCTTGGTTTTGAAGTCATTGATAAACCAAATCATGTGTATAAACTTCATAAAGCTTTGTATGGATTGAAACAAGCACCTCGTGCGTGGTATGATCGTCTTAGTTCTTTTTTGGTTAAAAATGATTTTATTAGAGGTTAAGTTGATAAAACTTTATTTCGCAAAAAGTATCAAAAATGATTTTATTATTATGCAAATACATGTAGACGATATCATTTTTTGTGCAACTTCCAAAAAGTTATGTTCAAATTTTCAGTTTCTTATGAAAAGTGAATTTGAAATGGGTATGATGGGTAAATTAAAGTTCTTTCTTGGTTTACATATTAAACACATTGAAGAGAAGATTTTTATCTATCAACGAAAGTATATCAAAGAACTGTTAATCAAATATAAAATGGAAAATGTTAAACCAATGTCAACTCCTATGTATCCCTCAATCGTCTTATCTAAGGATAAAGCTGGTAAGAAGATTGATTAAATTCCTTTTAAAGGAATTATTAGTTCTTTGCTTTACCTAACTGCAAGCAGACCTGATATCATGTTTAGTGTTTGTTTGTGTGCAAGATTTCAAGCAGATCTTAGAGAATCTCATTATATTGCTGTTAAAAAAATATTGAGATACTTGGCAGGTCTATTGATCTTTACTTAATGTATGAGAAAGGTAAAGATTTCAGGTTAATTAGCTACTATGATGCTGATTATGCTGGAGATAAGATTGATAGAAAGAATACAAGTGGAGGTTGTCACTTTCTTGGTCATTATCTAATTTCGTGGTCAACAAAGAGGCAAAGTTCAATTGCTCTCTCTACTACAGAGGCTGAATGCATGTCAGCCACAAGTTGTTATTCACAAATACTATGGAATAAGTATCAGTTAGAAGATTATTCTATCCAAGAAGATCAAATTCCAATCTTCTGTGACAACACAAGTGCTATTAATCTCTCAAAGAATCCAATTAAATACTCAAGGGCAAAGCATATTGAAGTTAGACATCATTTTATAAGAGACGATGTACAGAGAGGAATCATCAATGTATAATTTGTTGACATGAATCAACAATAGGTAGATATCTTTACCAAACCCTTAAGTGAAGACAGATTCAAGGAAATCAGACCAAATCTAAATATGGTAATGTTAAATGACCATTCGTCTGAAATTCCATGACCTAAACAATATGCCCTGATGAAGCAGAAAAGTCGTAAGTTCTTAAGAATGAATAGTAACAGTAACTTTCACTTGATAGTATCAATCTTATGATTACCTGTGGATCAGTCACGGAAGTTAAAAACGGTAACTTTTTAAGAGTGTTCATAAAAAAAAATTCTCTAATACCTAAAACACTCTACATTCTAGATTTCTCTTAATAACTGACTTGCTTCAAGGTTGCTCTCAACAAAGACGATTCAATTTTCTGTTCATTAAATCTTTCTCACTTTCATTTCATATCTCTCTTTCAATATCTTCTACATACTAACCTCACTTCTTTAAATAAAATACATTTCTGTTTTTAGTGTTTATTCATTATAGATTATAAGAATGTCGAAATCTCTTGTTTATGGGAACTCATCGACTTCACTTCTCTGAAGGATGATCAAATGGATATCGAACCTAAGATCAAAGCAGCTGGTTGGGAAAATTTTTTCAAAATCTGAGATCTAATGAATCTAAATGAAGTATATAAGTTCTGGAAGAATGCAAAGGTGGTAGATGACACCTTGATATCAAAGGTAGATAGGTTGTCAGTGATTATTACACAAGAGTCTATTGTGAAGGCCAATTAATGTCCAAATTAAGGAGCAAAACTACTCAACAATTCAAACTGGATTGTTCAGAATGAAGACAACATCAATCAACAACTATATAGATCGAGTAATCTAGGAGTTTGGAAGTCTTCAAACCTAATTCCAAAGGCTAGGATTCTTCACTCAATTCTTCTTCACTGCATTCTACCAAGAGCTGGATCAAAGGATTTGGTGACAACGAATGATGAACATTGTCTATTTCATCTTCTCACACACCAATCTATTAATCTTCCATTCTTGATCTTAAAATACATGAGAAAGGCTAAGGAGGATTATAATCAGAAGAGTGATTTGTTATCTTACGGTATGCTGTTGATAAGATTCTTCAAAGAATCTGGAATACTACTTGATAGAGGAAACAAAGTATAGCTGAATATTAAGAGTGTTATCAATGCCTCTATTATTCGCAAAATGGGGATTAAGACTGAAGCTGAAACAGATAAAGATTTCACACCTAAAGCACAGTCTAAGGGGGAGCTTTCAATCAGACGAAGTAGGAAAGAAGATGTTTCATCTAGAATACAAGCAAAACCTCAGTGGTCCAGAAGAATCTCAGCAGAGGTAAAAAGTGAACAATCGTCTTATAAGCCATTACAAGCCAAGACGATTCCTGAAAGGAAGAAAAGTTCAGTTCAACAATCAATTCATAAAGTGTTTTTAAAGAGGAAGGCTGAGACGCTCCAATCAAAAAAACCCGAGATGTCAAGAAGGTCACCAAGACTGATGACCTTATGACAACAAGAACAGAAAAGGAAAAAAACTCTGATTCTTGGTCAAGGTTCTGAAAGTGAAACGGAGCAATAACAACAACAACAACAACAACCTACCAAAGCAATTGTCTTTATCCCTCATACTCAATTAGAACAACCGTCTCAACAACAACTCTCTTCCAAGCTAGCAGAAGAAGTAAAGAAGACAAAACCAAATCAGAAAAGGAAGTTTTCATCGTCTGATGTTCAACAAAAGACACAAACTGTGGAAATGCAGCAAGTTACTTATAATCCCCCGCAACCAATAAAGAAAGAAGACTTGAAGATGAAGATAATAGAAGAATCAATTCCTGATTGTAACAGAGGTTCAGTGATCATAAGAGAACCTTCTATACAGAAAGTTAAGGTTCAAGTTGAACCTGTAACAGTAAGCGATCAGACGATACATTTTCTAAGCCCTAAAGAAAGAAGATTGTATGGTATTCTACTAGATGAAAAAGTAGAACCATATCCATTGAAGATGACGAAGAATCCTTACACCATCTACCCGATGACAAACAGAACAACAATAAAGATTGTACCAGATGTAGAACCAAGACATCCAACACTGGTACACAGCAAAGACAAAGGAAAGAAGAAGAAATTCCCTGAGAGACAAGAAGATGATCTCACGTAAGAAGAAATTCGAGTAGCGATGAAGAATATAGACAATGAATGTCGTACAGCTCAACCTGTAGGCGTCTATATTGCACACCACATATCAAGGCCATCAAGAAGTAACTTTAGTGCATATACTCAAGATGAAAGTTTTAAGGTAGTCGGGACAATTTCAGAAGGAAGGTACAAAAGTATCACAATTGAAGGTATCAATTTCTACTTATAAACCTTTGTACATCCACTTATTCATAGGTTTCATTCCTTCAGTCAAAGATATTCTACACTTTCTAGGAAAGCCAATTTTCAAACTACCCAAACCTGATGATCTTGACATTCCTCACCAAACACAACCTTTTCAATTACCCTCTATCACAATAATTGAATTAGACGACTCAATTAAAAAACCATCTATTTCTGAGTATCTACATCCACTAAGGGAAAAGCTACAAGATCCTAATGTTAATTCGAAGCTCTTGAAGAATTTCATCAATTGAACTGAAGCTAGTCAAAAGTAAAAGGAAGTTCAAGAAACCTTAGCCAAACATATTGAAGAAATAGATACTAAGGTTGATAAACTAAGAGACTCAGTGGGTGATCTTCATGAAGAAGTAGCACTTCTACGCGTTTCTACTGAACAAGACCTCAAGACTATCCACGTTGATAGTCAATATATGTTTTCTGAAATTTTGAAGCGTCTGAAGTGATTTTTTTTATTAATAACAAATAAGGGGAGAATAGTCGAATAGAGAGGAAAATTAGTTTTCTTTTTCTTGAAAATTTGTTATACACACTGTATATCTTGCATTAATCGTCTAAATAAATATATCATTTATGTGAATATTATTCATCTAAATACTATTGTCATTCGCTTTAATATTTCTTTTATCTTCTAATATTATGATTATTTGTTATCATCAAAAAGGGGGAGATTATTAAGTCAAGAAGACTTCACTTCTTCTATTGGTTTTGATGAAAGTTAAATAATAATAATAATAATAATAATAATAATAATAATAATAATAATAATAATAATAGAAGTGTGTGAACTGTTTTGATGAATTTATTAAGTGCGCAGATACACAGTCATAAGACGATGCGCAGACATAAGATGATGTGCAAACATAAGACGATGCGAAGTCATAAAACAATGCACAATCATAAGATAATGCGAAGTCATAAGAAGATGTGCAGGCATAAGACGATACGAAGTCATAAGACGATATGAAGATAAAAGACGAAGCATACAAATCAAATCAAGACGATATAATCTACAACGACAATTGGTTAGTTGGAGGTGGTTATAGGACTCAACTAACAATAGATCTCTAAAGATTCTTCAAGCGGTTTTTTTCAAGAAGACCGTTGGAGAATTAGACTATAAATATCATTATAGTCGTAGACAAAATAACTTTTACTATACAAAAATATCCTGAGTGAAAAGAAGAAAGACAGAGATCAAGAACACCTATAGCGTGAGTTTAGAAAAGCTGAAACAATATCTTTTCTAGTGAAAAGAAGGCTAGAGCCTGAAAAGGCTAAAATAGTAGATAAAGAATACTTTGTGAAAGAGACCTGAAGAGACTCTGAAAGAGAAGAAATAATACTTGTAAAATTGAAGAGATAGTGAAATCTCAGATAAACTCTGAGGACTAGACGTAGCTCAAAGGATAAGGGTGACCCAGTATAAATCGCAGTGTCATATTCTCTAACTCTTATCTCTTTAATTTTTGTAGTTAGAAGAAAAAGATATTATTTCCGTTGTAACATTACTCAAACAAATTAAGTGTGTTATTTTGTAATCGTCTGAGTTTTCAAGAAAATCAAGAAGTTTATAAAGATAACTATCTTAGACGATTTTACACAATTCAAACCCCCCTTCTTGTGTATTTTACATATTATAAGTGATTTCTATATTAACAAGTGATTTACTTCAATGATGAACCTCAAATCAAGCACAGGATGAAGTATTGATACTGGGGATGATGAAATTGTTGTAAGGAGATCACAAAAAACACATAGACCTGCCATTTTTATGACTATATTGTCTATTTGCAGGAACATGAGTTCGATGTGGGAGAAAATGTTGGGCTAGTCAGTTTTCAAGAAGTTATTAATAGTCCTCAATCTACATTATGGATGAATGCAATGGAAGATGAGTTGAGTTCTATGTCACAAAATATAGTTTGGCTGTTGGTTAAACTACCTAAAAGTTGCAAACCCATTAGGTGCAAGTGGGTTTACAAAATCAAACATGACTCAAGTGGACAAGTAGAAAGGTATAAGGATAAACTTGCAGCTAAAGGCTATAGCCAGAAAGAAAGGATTGATTTCAAAGAAACCTTCTCACCAGTTTCTACAAAAGATTACTGTGAATCATTATGGCTATAGTTGCTCATTTTGACTTGGAACTCAATCAAATGGATGTGAGAATTGCCTTCGTAAATAGAGACTTATATGAACATGTTTATACGACCCAACCAGTTGGTTTCGAGATTACATGTAAAGAACACATGGTTTGCAAGCTCAAGAAGTATATGTATGGGTTAAAACAAGCATCAAGTTAGTGATATCTCAAGTTTGATATGGTCCTCACTGCAAATGGCTTTAAGGAGAATGTAGTTGATCAATGTATATATATGAAGTTCAGTAAGAGCAGTTTCATTTTTTTGGTACTGTATGTTGATGACATTATACTGGCTTTTAATGATACTGATCTATTATTTGAGACAAAAAAACCTGTTATTTAGTTATTTTGATATGCAGGATCTTGGTGAGGCCTCTTATGTACTTATAATTCAAATTCTCCAAGATAAAGCTAATGGGAATTTACAATTGTCTCAAAAGACTTACATTGATCGGATCTTGAAAAGATTCAATATGCATTCTTGTTCTCCTGGAAAGGCACCAATAGTGAAGGGTGACAACTTCTTAAAGGCTCAATGTCCACAAAAAGATAAAGAGAGAGATAAAATGAAAGTCTTTCCTGATACGTCACTTATAGGCAGTCTAATGTATGCTCAAGTATGCACACTCCCTAATATTGTTTTTGTTGTAGGTGTGTTGGGAAGATACTTAAGTGATCCTGGTCTTAGCCATTAGAAAGCGGTTAAAAATGTCACAAGGTATTTTCAGGGTAGCCAAGACCACATATTGACTTATCGACGAACCGACACTCTTCATATAGTTGGGTTCAGTGACGCTGAGTATGTAAGATGTGTGGATGATAAAAAGTCCACTTTAGGCTATGTCTTTATGATGGCTGGAGGAGCTGTATGGTAGAAAAGTGTCAAACAAACACTGACAACATCCTCTACCATAGAGGCAGAGCATATGGTGTGCTATGAGGCAGCTTGTCAAGCAATATGATTGCAGAATTTTTTTAAGTATTTGGTATTATAGATTCTATTTCAAGTTCACTGAAATTGTATTGCGATAATTCTGCAACTGTGGCTTTCTCCAAGAACACCAGAAGTACTTCTCGCTCAAATTATATTGATATAAAGTACTATTTTGTTAAAGAGAAAGTCATTGAATCCCTCATTACTGTTAAATATATGCCTACAGCTAACATGTTAGCAGATCAACTTACAAAAGGCTCACCTCTATATGTGTTTGCAGAACATGTCTCTTGCATGAGATTGTTAGGAGCCTAGCTTGATAAGATTAGTGGAAGTTTACTATTTTATATTGAACATGTTAGCACTTTGTACGAATTATTTGTGACTTTTATATATGAAATATGCAAAATGATGTTTGCAGTTTAATATTGACAAATATATGTTGACGCATATATGTAGTTTGATGAAATGATAGGTACAAAAGGAGACAAATGCAAAATCTCAGTTATTGTACTGCATGAATGTTGTTTTAATGGTTATTATGTTATCTGAACATCTCCAGGGTCAAAATCATGTGTAGTATATATATCCTATTAATATAATATAGCATATGATTTATTTGACTATTTTTTATGATGGAGATTGATATGATGGTTTGATTATATTGTCCAAGTGAGAGAATGTTATAAATATGTGGACTAATATAATCGCAACATTATTTCATATGCACAATCATTAATCGAATTACCTAATGTATGCTTATTAACTATAATGGGATGGTTAATAATTTACTAATTACATTTGAGACACATGGTAGTACTCTAATAATTATACGTTGGCCTATTAAACTATAATTCATAACTTCCTTAAAATGACAAATTTATCCTATTCTACCCCTTAAGGTAGAACATGTTATAAGATATAACAGATGGTGAGATTGTGTATATATATAGTTTGTGTGGGTGTGAAAATATATTAGGCCTTCTACCATTAGCTCTCTATTGTAAAAAAAAAATGTTCTTGTTTTTTTTGGTTATGCTAAAGGATGAAGAGAATTCACCAAAACTACATGTTTAAGCGTCGAAGGTATGCTATTTTTGTTGTTTTGTTGTCAAATTTTTTTATTTTATTTAATCTTTAGTTGATTTTATAATGGCCTAATATTGGTTGAATCTTTTAAACCTTTCTTATTTTACTAATTCAACTTGTAATTAGAATTTTAAAACTTTGCCAAATGTCATATATCTGGAGTAGATTTACAATCATCGTTCTACTGAATTATACAATAAGGAGTTTGATAAAGCAAGATCAACAAAGGAATTCTTTTATTACTTAACCAAAGTGGATTTGAATAAAAGCCATTAAAAAGTGAAGTCGACGAGGTCTCCACAACCACAAGTTAACTTGTTAAAGCTTCATACATGTGACGCAACCCATTGTTGTCTCCTGGAAGGTATCTTTCAACCTCAAACAGCCCAAGACTTTTGCCTATTGCATGTTAAAATCGACAAGTAGGCTTTAATATCTTCTCTATACCTAACAATTGAACGTAGTCAAAGCTCATAATTGAAAAGCCAGAATCTATAGGTACTTGCTAAAGCACAAGAGATGCAAAAGCTTAAAAGGCTAGTTAATCACCTTTCGGGTCCAAATTTGAGATTTATCATTTATGTCCTCTCTCACAAACTGCCCGTGATGTGTATCTTTTGTTTCTTGTCTTGTATTTGACCATCTTTTGCTTTATAATTATGAGTTTGTGTAATAGTTATAAACGATATAAATGTAATTTTATTAACGGATTCTTATAGATATATAAAATATGATATTTTTTTAAGCTGATCATTTATATCAGTTATTTATTTGTGACTATAAATTAAGTTATAGAAATAAAACTTTTTGTAAAATACAAATAAAACATTGCGAACATTATACTCATCCTTATATCTCGCAAAATGGAAAGACTTGTGAATCGAGTATGTTAATGTTAAAGGTAAAGGTAAGTCTCTTTTACAATTTTTTTCTTTTTGTGTTGGCTTCAAATTAATGTTAAATAAATTCGAATCAATTCAATACTTTGTTTAAATTTTCTAATTATTTTATTAATTTTATAAAGACTATAATTAACAACTCAAGATTTTAGATTATCTTTTTTATAATAAATATTATTTAAAAAATATTTTCAAATTTCAGTTTACCTTCATCTCATATATGTTTATTGGTCAATTTAAAATTAAAATTTTTTAAATAAGTTTGATTAGATATCACATCAAATTTTCTGTTTTAATTATTCTATTATAATCCTATTATATTAAATTTTATTTATACATCATAAGATTTACGTAAATTTATAAATAAAATTTAATAAAATATAATAAAAACATGGTAATTCACGTAAGAAATCTTTTACTCGACAGATATAGATCCAAAATTTTTATAGTCGTAATACGAAAAGAATGATTTACAACTAAGATGATTCGTAATGGAAACGAGCGTTTATCATCATTATTAATGGATGTGGCAAGGTTAGTTTCTCGTTGTGAGATATTTAACCCAGATCTTCTGGAAGTGTCATGATTAATACGTTTAGAATACATCCTAACCTGACCATCCAATCACAAATCTCAAGACCTTAATGAACTATTAATTGAAAATTAACAGTTTATACTACCGATTAGGTTAAGCTCCAGATTCATCTGCTGCAGAAATATACGCTTGAAATTGTTCAATCATGGAGTCTGCTGCATGGCGACCTACGTGCCTGCATGAAGACCAAACATTTAAGTAACTTTTCCATTGTAGCATTCGAAGGAGATTCTCCAAATCTCTGTCATTTAATACTTAGCACACGAACTTTTTGAGCCTCAGGACGATAGAAAGCTATCTAATCTGGACCCATATTAATTGCATCAAAGCTAAGAAATCATGGAACTCATATGTACTTGCCCCGCACCAACCAATATAATGAAAATTCGTTCGAACTTTAATTGTTTCTTAATGATATATACATATACATATACATATATGTTTCTGAGTTTGTTTAATTACCTTTTAATCACTAATTATTGAAGGTAATGAGAATGATTAAGCTTCTAATGGGGCCAGTAATTTAATGGAATCATTATGGGGTAGGTTATTGATCAAGCTAGTTAATTTGGTAGTCGCATCACGTTTTAAAGGAATACTCAGACAACTAAGGTGGCCGTGGACACAATAGTTAGTGGCCCATTATAATTATGAATTAAACCCTGGCAAGTTAATAAAGCTCTAAATGGATACCTAAACCCCATTCGATTAATTGGAAATTAACTAATCAATTTGTTTTGGCTTTATAGGCCCTATGATTAACATGCTTCAACCTAATCATTCCATTCCACCTAAACAATACACTGTCTAGTTGTCTTCTTGAAGGTAGTCCAAAGCTAGGCAATCGACTCGCATGTTCCATTATTCCATTTCTTCTTACATAAAATGGCATTATCTTCAAAAGAAAATTACAATTTTATAAATCAAATTGTCTTATATAAAAAGGAATCCTAATAAAAATGAGTTATGTATAAAATCAAGTTTATAACTAATCTATTATGATGATAAAATGATAAGCACAGAAATTATCTCATTTAAATATATTTTTCTCATAGCTTAACTCCAATGTTTTAAAAGTGTATCAAAAATTAAATCGATAAGATTTAAGTGATATCATACTATCATAAAATGGTATATATTAAATATTGAATAAAATTGAAATTTAGAAATATGATTAAAGTAGGAGACTATCCTTATTTATAAAAGAAATTAAATTTTAATTAAACAATGAAATAATTAAATAAAAACTAACTAATTTATTATAGTTTACAAAAACTAGTTAGATTTTTAATGGCAAACGTTATTAAGGCA
Source organism: Erythroxylum suave (assembly GCA_027563595.1). Taxonomy (NCBI): domain Eukaryota; kingdom Viridiplantae; phylum Streptophyta; class Magnoliopsida; order Malpighiales; family Erythroxylaceae; genus Erythroxylum; species Erythroxylum suave. The sequence goes on from JAOSBN010039854.1 coordinate 11,151, forward strand.
AATTAAACTAAAAAAATTAATCGGATCAACATTTTTTATGTTGAACCAGTTAAATAAATCCCTTTTTCAAACATTACTCAATTCTAATCTTTTAAAATTAATCACAAGATATTTTTTATTAGTATCTATAATAAAATAGTAATACATAGTGTAGATCTTATTACGTATCAAAGATCATATATAAAAGGTTAAAAATGAAAAAAATACGGAATATCTAATTTCAGTTCTATCTCTATTTCTGATGCCATTTCTGAGCTCCAAAAGATCTCAAACCTCTTGGAACCTTTACGGATTATGCTTCCCAACACATAGTGTAGGTCTTTCTACAGTTTTCTCAATATTTAAGCTTTCTTAATGGGTTAGAGAATCTGTATGCTTATGATTGATATGAGTAACTACAGGAGACCTTAACTTATAAATATAGCTTCTATATTGAATTTTCTCATCACAAGTCTAATATGGACCAGCTCCACACTAAAAGAGATTCATTTTTAACTAAGACTTTGACCTATTGATTTATATCATTTATTGGGTCACTTCATTACTCTTATCTTGATCAAATTACATAACTTAACCGATAATTTATTGAAAAGACAAAATTATAATTAATAGTTGTCCGGTTAATAAAAAATGACAAAAATGTCCCTAGGGACAAAAATGTCTAAGAAAAATTTGATTGAATTTAGTAAATAATCATTTTAAATCAAAGAAAAGGCCAAAGTGAACTTGGCACAAAATAGGATTCCTCAATTGTATACTTGACCAGTACAACTGCACTAAATTTGTATGGTTGTCTGACCGAATTCCTCTATATGACTATATCTCCCCTAATTGCTTTTGTTGGCAAGTAAGAAAAGGATAATTAATATAATAATTAGGTGCAGGAGTGCTTCTGTGTAAAGGCAAAAATGACGATAGACTTAGGACAACATAGAGTTCCTAACAGATAGAAACATCAACCAAACTTTGTTACCAAATCGACAGCTGTTCGAAGAGAATGTATTTATAATTTCTTTATTATTACCAACATGCGGATCGTTTTTACACATACCTAAATAAATGACATTTGGAATAATATATATAAAGAGGTGTTAATATTAACTTCTTTTTTCTTTAGGGATCGAATTAAATCTAATATTGCATTACAGGATTTTTTTTATAGAATTAAATCTAATATTGTATTAAGAGGTTTTTTTAATATCTTCCCAATGCAGATTAAATATATTATTAAGTATACATAATAATTCATAAATTATATGGATTCAGTAAATTACACGATTTAAAATAGATAAAAACAATTAGTATTAAAAAAATTTGATACTTTTTGCTAAATAATTAACTTGTATTTGAAATTTTAAGTAAATTATAGATTTTAATGACTCAAATTTATGATCTATTTAAAAATGAGAGATATTTAAGAAATCTTTTGTTAGTAATTAATACATTCTTAATAAGTTGCTTTGAATTATTGATAAATATTCTTTCAATATATTTCCAATTATTTATTTATTTAAACAATGATAAGTGATTTGTTAATTAATTAGTAAAAAAGGAGACAAACACATATTTGCCCAACAAGGATCATTTTCTTGATTTTCTTTTTGTGAGGAGTGGAAGGCTTGTAAAGGGGTCATAGATTTTCATTTTTCTGTTTCATAAAAATATATCCATTCAATAAATGAGACCATCAAAGTTAAATGGCTAAAATCACCTGAGAACAAGGGAAATAAAGTAAGGGAGAGCAGAGGATCTCTCTCCGGGTTGTAAGTTATGGCGGTTCATTGCATATGGCAATAATGAAATTAAAAAAGAAAAGATGACATTAGTTAGGGTTACTGAATTCTACGAGTTAAGCTAATTTAAACATGGAAACACTGTAAGTTTCAAAAGCCACCATAAATACACGGAGTTTGGTAAAGTGGAGATGGTGAACAAAAGCAATTGGGTCACGTATTAAACCAAGATGATTACCAATTAAGAAGGAATCAAATTTGCGGTAAGAGTAATTCTCCTTTGCCTTAATTATTATATCGTATGATACGACTAAAGACTAACCTTTCACCACCTTGACTAATTAGGAATTATAATTATGAAAAAGAAGAACAATTCCAACGACTTGAATTAATCACTTTTTTAAAATTAATAAAACTTAATTAGACAGCCTACTCTTGCAAATTATCGAATTTGTTTATTAGAGTCAAACAAAGTTACTATGCTCTTAACGCTAATTTTATTAGATAAGGTTTTAAGAGTACGTAATAATTTATTAACTACATGCTCTTATAAAGTAATTAATTTAATTAATTAATTAATGATAAACTCTAACATTTCTAGAGAATTCCAAGAAATCAATTTAGGGTTTCAAATAAAAATGGGCTTTTAAAAATCCTTTGCTTTTATTTATTTACTTCTTAAAAAACAATATGATATCAAAATTTTAAAAACCTGGAAGTTAAATTGGTAAGATAGTTACTATTAAAACAAATAAAATTTAAATTAAATTAAATAATTTGAAATCTGACAGAAAAAATTATTTTAATCTATTAAAAAATAAATTTTAATTAAAAAGAAATTATTAAATGAACATTAATTGATTTATTTTAATTTATAAGAATTTATTAATTTATTTGTCCAATTAATTAATAAGTTATTCAATTTTTAACAACCAAAATTATTAAATAAAACCAAATTAAAAAATTGAACGATTTGAGAGTTTTACAATTAAACCAATCAAATTGATTGAATTTTTTAATCATTATATAATACTTCTTTCAAAAAAATATAATTAATTTGGTAAATTGTGGATGGAGTGAGGCTGGCCTTATCTGTATCTTAGACCGTTATTTCTAAAACGATATCATTCTGAAATTTAAAAAAAAAAAGATAATGAGCTAGAAGCAACCCTAACTCGACTTGACTCATTGATCTTTCCAAGTATAAGAGCGCAGCTCATTAGAAAATGAATATATGTTATCCATAATATATTCGATTTTTTGGTTTCCTTAGCCAAGAGAGATCGGATAATCGAATAGGTCGCTTTCTTTCCCTGGCTAATCTTTGGGCATGACGGGAATCATTTGCCTCCCCTAAGGTGGTGACAAGGTAAATATTAAGTTAATTAGATCATTAACCAAGATAAGCATATTGGATTAGCATACGTCTAGGCTCGATTCGTAGTATCATCTTGCCCCAGTCAGATTTGGCCAACGAACCATATTATACGTACTAATGCCACCTAAATCACAAACATTATCGTATCTTAGCATAGCGACTTTGTACCAAGTACTACTCCAACATAGTTCGTATAAAATATGAAATGTTACTGTGAGGGGTACATGTCTACATGATTAAGTGCCAATTGGACATTATCCTTAAGCACGACGAATGAAAATAGGATCTTCGCAAGATCTTCTAGCATTTAAAAAATGCATGAAGCTTTGTCAACCTAATCGCTGACCAAATGTAACCAAACTGTTACAATTCCTGCGTACGTGTTCGATGGAATATAGGTTGCTGATGATGTAGGTTTCTGTGCTATAATGATTTCATCGCTTAACACGTGTTATGGTATTAACGGCGTTTTCCAGTTAAGACACCAAGTTGTGCCGCTTTCAAGCCAATGACCAAAGCACAAGCTCGTTCTGGAGAAACATGAGTTCTAGTCTCAGATTCATCCGACAAATGTATGGTATTATCTGGCAGGCTTTGCACGGTCCATTATTATTTGATGTACATAGATTTTTACGGCAATTATTTTGTTTCAGTTACTCTATTTTAATTTTGTTTCGCTAAATAAACTAAACCAAACTAAATATACCCATATTCTCACCTAAGCATAATATAAGAAGAGTAAAATGTATATAGTCATGTCCATATTTTCGATAAAGATACAGAAATTATTTCCTTATAAACCCCCGACCAAGGTAAGAGCAGAAACAAAGAACAGCATCTTATTTATATATTTATATGAGATCTATATAAATGTATAGATAAAATTTAGTGCCTGTTTGGTTGAGCTTATATCAATAGAGTTTTTGTCAATAGAGCTTTTGTCAATAGAGCTTTTCTAAGAAGAACTTTTTTAAAAAGTCAGTTGACTGTTTGACTGTCAATTAAAAAAACAGCTTTTCAAAAAGAGCTTCATACAGTAGATTGTTTGGCAATATAAAAATAAAAAGAACTTTTATTAATTTTATCTATATTTTATTTTATAATAAAATTATTTAAAATATAAATATTATTTAAAATATATTAAATAATATAAAAAACAAAATATATTAATTATTATATAATTTTAAACCATATGAAACATAAATGAAAATATATCTAACTAAATTTTTT
>JAOSBN010039875.1:0-15491 GCA_027563595.1 Erythroxylum suave
ATTGCAATCCTTGGTACAAATTTATTTGACCGGTTTCCAAGGATCAATCTTAGGATTGAAAGATAAGCCGCGATCACTTATAACTAGATATATAATGCTCATAAAAACCAAACTCTTTTATTTTTATTAATAATAAATTTTTTCATTACAAAACTATAACTAGAAGAAAATTAAGTTATAAGTAAATACACGTGCTTTCCAATGCACTATATTTACATAACTCCAACAACCCCTGGCCACCAGAATTGTTGTTTCAATGCATTATACATCTTGGTAGCACCAGGATGCATAACATAAACTACTATCTGTGCTTCCTCCAAAATCTCGTTTCTCAAATCATCTTCATCAGGAACACACATTCTTTGTTTCAACCACAATGTATCATTTCTTATTTCAAATTCAGAATTTGAATTCACCTTCAACTTCTCAATGAGCTTCACTAATTCTGGATCTTTGCTTTGAGCTTTTCTGATCCTCGTATGTAATATAGTTTTTAACTTCAATGTAGCTAATAATACTTCGTTCCACCTTAAATTCAACTAAACATTTAATGCTCTTAACTATAGCAGGCATGGTAACCTCAATATCTGCATTTGTGCTACACTGCTAACTAAATTTTTTGTTTAACACATTAGTTACTATAGTAGTTTTACCAGGATGATAATCTATTGTGTAGTCATAATCTTTTAGTAATTCAATCAACCGATGTTATCTCATATTCAACTCTTTCTTACTTAACAAATACCACAAACTTTTATGATCAGTGAATATCTGGAATGTCTCGCCATATAAATAATGTCTCCAAATCTTCAAAGCGAATAATATTGCAATAAGCTCTAAATCAAGAACCGGATAATTAAACTCATGAGACCTTAACTGTCTCGATGCATATGTAATCACTCTACCATGTTGTATTAGTACACATCCTAAACCTTGGTGTGAAGCATTACTATACACTATATAACCTCCATATCCAGATGGAATATCTAACACTGGTGTTGTAGTTAACTAAGCTCCTTAAAACTTCTTTAACATCCATCAGTCCATCTGAATGGTATATCTTTCCTCAGAAGTTTTGTCAAAGGGGCTCAGATCAGTGAAAACCTTCTGTTGTAACACACTACCTTCATAAACGCACCTACCCAAACATCCATTGGACATTTAAGCACATACCCTATGAATGCGATGTGTTACAGTAGTCACATTCACTTATTTGGCATCATACATATATATCATAGATATTCAAAGATTAAGGTCCTCATTCTATCAATAAAAAATAATTTACATTGTAGCATTTCGCTACATAATGCAAATATGCAGTATCATAAAAATGCCTTAGAGTCTACTACTCTTTACAACATTCTACATGAAATGAGAAACTAATAAAAGCATTCTCTCTAAACTCCACATCTCAGCTAATCAACCTTTGATCCATTTCTTGAGTCCAAACTGTGAGTACAAGACTTCTTCTAGAATGTTGTAGAAGCTAAGTCTCCTCTCTCGTACCTGAAAGTCAACGTTATAATTTTGATGAGTTTTGCAAACTCAATGAGCGAAGCATTATTAATATGCTCACTTATATCAAACATAAAGAAAATTCACCATTTAATTTACAAACGAATCACTTTAACATATACTGAATAGGATGTTTCACTAATTTCAAATCATTAGAACAATTCACATTTCAATTTACATATAGATCATACAATCAAATATTGCATATTATTTCAAATTTTGGTCATGCTTCAACACATCTAATTTGTTTAAACAATTTCACATTTCCATTACTAAACAACCCAAATAATTTATTCATTTAATACACATCAAATTTTAGATGCCAATGCTCATGAGACTCCATGTTCATTGTTACTTTGTTGCGACCAAATTCTTTTTTAACTATCCCATTTCCGTTATGAATTCTGGAATTATTGATAACTATCCCATATCTATTGTGGATACTGGGCTCATTTAATAGTGAGCTTGTGACTCTTTATACACATTTTTTGAGCTTTCATCTTTTTTTCACTGGCTACTCTAGTTACAACTTCCTTTATTAGATCATGCATTTCAATGCAATGATCTGCATCATTTTACATTATATGCAACCATTCACTTTGTTCATCATATACAGTCACTTGCACATTTTCATCAGACCTTAGTTCGACAGTCATCATATTTTTTCTGTACACTTATTTCTTTCAGATTCATATACAATTAGAAACACTCCCAATACATTCCCAATTATTGAACTCTTTAGATTATTAATATTCAGAATTATCATATTCACATCAATAACAATTCAATAATTGAAATTCAAGCAAATATAATATATTCTAGTGAGATACATCTAGGTTAGTCATAGTAAGCTCTAGATAGCTATTGCCCTGACGTCCTGACAATGTCTGGATGCTGACTTTTGACTTGCGCATCTAAATCAGAAAATACATGTATTGTACACATTACTAAATTGATCATTTAGATAAGTATTCAATCATACACATATGTATGTTTGTTATGTATAATGCATGCTCAATGCCAATCCCGGGTACAAATGCTCAATTACGAATTTTAATCATTCTTACCTCAAAACTCGTCTATGCCTAATTTGAGCTTAGGTTTACACCTCAATTATACATAATTATTCTAAATTCATCAATCAATCATTCACAAATCTTTTTTCTACTATTAAATAGTCACATAATATCAAAATTCTCATTCATTCTTAATTAATTCACATCATTCATCACCTTTGGATCACATTAGCATTCCTAAGAATCCTTCATTCCTATAACATCTCCAAATTTCCATATTTCATATACATTAATATCATCAATTCATTGTTTAGTAAAGCCTCAATTAACAACCTAATATATCATACGCTTTATCAACTTATTTAAACATTAAACTAAGTTCATTTCAAGCCTAAATACACCATAGGAAAGTATCTTATCATTATTTATTTCAATCATCACTTAAAAGACAACATTATTTTCATCTAAATTTAAGCTTATATTCAACTCCATTAGCACTTTCAATTTATCTCTAACTATCTGAAAATGTTTCTCTTAAAACAAACCATAAAGATCATTAATATACTTACTTGTTTTAGCTCCAAAGTTTTCTTGAAATCATCACATAACCCTAAGTTCTCCTTGCTACATGATCATCAAAATTTAAGGAGGAATAGGTTAGGCTTTCAAGTAACAAGATGAAGAAGACAACATCTTGGAGTGGCAAGTGAAAGATGGTGTTAGAACTCAAGATCGTGGGATTAGGAGAGAGTTTCGTGAATGGAGAGAAGAAATAAGAATGAAGAAGATGAGAGCATTTAACCAAATGAATGAAAATGAAAATGGTCCTGCAAAGATGAGAATATCATGGGTTAATGTTAAGTGAACAATACTTAGTGAGTGTCATGATACATCTCATGACACTTACCACTTAATCAATCTACCTCTTACATTCAACTTAAGCTACTAATATCACTTAATAACCAACCCATTGTCACTCAATTTTCATGTCATTTTTCACCCAATTTTTTTTTCCATATATCGATAAATCCTAGTTCCAATTGCACTACAAGAAAATCATGAATTAGCGTCGAAAATTTACCGATGGAATAAAAATCGTAGCTATTTACTTACAGATTACAAGTTACCATCGATAAATACGTTGTAAATGTTTATATATAGCGATGGAATAGCGATATATAGTGACAACGTAACCATTACATTCAGAAAAATTGTGGGAATGCTTCCCTTAATTAAATAGCTTTGGACATTTACTGACGGCAGATGTTCCATCAGTAAGTTATGATAAACTTGATATTAAGTTTATCGACAACGTTAACTTGACTGTCGAAAATAATTATGGAAATGCTTCTCACAATTAACTAGCTTCATACATTTACTGATAGAAGCCTTTCCATCGGTAAGGTTGGATCAATGTTTGTTAGTTACCGACGAAATATTGTCTATCGATACACTTGATATTATCTTTACTGATGAAAAATCGGTTCCATCGCAAAATAAAGCGGTAACACCTCCCGATTAAATAACTGAGGAATTTAAATACCGACGAAATTTAAATTCCGTCGGTAAATGTCGACTGGTTAATAAATAAAATGATATTGTTTGGTTTAAAACCAAATGACATCGTTTCGATCATCATTTATAAGACGACTAAAACCCCCTCCCATTTTCTTCTTCTTCTCTCCTCCCGTCACGTCCTTTGGTTTCCAACGATGTACCTTGCATTCACCATCATTTTCTTACCATTTTTTGGCCCATCGTGCGTCATTTTCTGGTAAGCTCTCTATTGGGTGTATTGTTTCTCCAAAAAATCCAAGTTTTATGTGTTAACTGTGGGCGTTTGGGTGATGGAATTTTGTGTGATTATTGTTGTTGTATGCCATTTTCTTAAGTCATTGTTGGTTGATTTGTTGTTTATATGTGTTATTATTGGTAAATAATGGAAAAATGCATTTGATTTGTGATTAGTTAGAGATTATACATATTGCCTATGAGGTGTTCGATAAAATGCCCTTTATGATTGTTGGAATGTTTTGCTGTAATTGTTGTGTAAATTTGATAATTTGAATACTTAATTTCAATAAAATGCTTAATTTGAAGTGTGAATTTGAGAATTTGACGTTTAATTGTGAATTTGACAATAGATTGGGTTGATTTAACTCTCTAATAGACTTTTCGAGTTAATCTAACTCACTAAGTGTTAATGTATTATTATTATTATTAATCTTTTTTATAAGAGAAATTGAATTAAAATAATAATGTCAAGTTACATCTACCAAAGAGCAATCGAAATCTAGTGGAGCAGCTAAACTAGTCGAAGGACCAGAAAAGCTAAACTCAGAACCCAGACAAGGAAGACTATACTTAGCAAGGAAATCAGCACATCGATTAGCCTTGCGAAAAACATGGAAAAATTGTAACTCTTGGAAGCTATCAAATAGGGCCTTACATCGACCCAGAATTCCCGCACGTGGATGAACGGAAGACATCAACAAATGCCAGGCATCATAGCAATCCACCCCAACTTGCACCAGCTGAAAGCCCTGCTGAACTACAAAACTTAAACCAAAACGATTAGCTTCAAGCTTGACCTCAATGACTGAACTAAATTGAACTTGTCTAGAGAATCCAGCAATCCATCTACCATGCTCATCCCTTAATAAACCACCCACTCTAGCTCGCCTTGCTGACCTAGCACCATCACAATTAAGCTTAACCCAACCTGGAATAGGCGAGATCCACCTAACCTACCGTCTCTCCTGTCTTCCCACTATCAGATTAACCTGTTGGCTAACCATCCGTGTATAAGCAAAAGAATTCACATATTGAAAAATAACAGGATGGACATCTGGAGAAATATCTACCCCTTGCTTAAAAATATGGTTGTTTCGCCACCTCCAAAGAAGCCACATAATAACACCAAAAAGAAGACACCAATTCACCACCGATCCCTAACTATTGCGTCCTAAATTAGCCATCAACTATGCATGTAGATTCATTGTAAAAAAACCAAGCTATTCACTCGCAGGCATAAGTACTTCCTAAATACGGCGAGCCCAAGCACAATCTCGAAGTACATGCAAAACCGACTCCTCCACATCTCCACATAAGACACACTTATTATCCGCAGCACATTGCTTCTGAAATGCAAATTTCGTAGTGGTGAGATATTCATGCCCCACTAACCAAAGAAAACTCTGAATTCTCTCTAGACTCGGCCATATCCATATTAGCCACCAAAGGTGATCATACTCCTCTCCCACATCCGTCTCCAGCAATGAGTAAGCCGATGCCACTCTAAATTGTCCACTGGGATCTGGCATCCATAGAAGCATATCACTCTCTTCGAGAATCACATTCACCCCACAAATCCTCCGCACCACTTCTAAAGGTAGAAGGTTCTCAAATAAATCTAACCTCCGTTATCTATCCTCACGAGTCAGCTGTGACAACTTCAGCTTGCTAAGCTGATCCGAAATTAGGTCTAAAGCTAGTGCAACCAACAGTCCAAGCTCATGTAACTAAGTATCCTTCCAGAAAGATATAAGGAAGACCAAGTGGTTGAACAGGCTGGCCACGCCCTCGGTAACTCATACAATGCACCACTCCAGCCATATTTTCCTGAAAGTGTACACAACCAAAGTGACTCCCTCTCAATCATAAACATAACTTCAGTAGCAAAGCTTGATTCTTTATCTCAGTAGATTTAAAGCCCAATTCGCCCTCAAACTTTCTTCGATATACCGTGTTCCAACCAACCAAGTGATTACCTCACTTCTCAGACAAGCACTCCAAATAAACCTTTGAATCATCCTGTCAATTTATGAAGTAACCGATACAGGTAGTAAACTGGTTTGTGTCACAAAAGTAGGAATGGCAGCAAGTACCGACTTAGCCAAAGTGAGTCGGCCAGCCAGTGACTTCTTCATTGTCTTCCAACTAGAAAGCCAGTCGTGAATCTTCTTAACAGCAGGGTTGAAGAAACTGTACCTTCCTCTTCCCTGGATAATCTGCACACCCAAATATCTACCCACTGATGTCGATTTCTTGAAGCCCAAGTAATCACAAATCTATGATTGTACCGAAGCAGCAGTATTCTTAGAAAAGAGAATAGTAGATTTCTATGAACTCACCTGTTGCCCAGAACTATCACAAAATAAATCAAACACCACTTGATAACCTGAGCTTGCTGCAGAGAAGCCTCAGCAAAAAGAAAAATATCATCTGCAAAGAACATATATGAAATCGGGTGACCCTCCTCCCCATCTGCACCGGGTCTCCATTTGGAATCATGTATAACACTTTGAATAAGATGAGTAAGCCTCTCCATGCAAAGAACAAATAAGTAGGGTGACAATTAGTCATCTTGCCTGACACCCCAAGAAGGCACGAACTGATCAAAAGGTGATCCATTGAACAATTCACGCACAGAGATAGAACCTATGCACTGTCAAATACAAGTCACCACATCTAGACTAAAGCCCGTCATCAGCAAAGTCTTAGCAATGACGTCCCAATTAGGCCTATCATATGCTTTCTCAAGATCTAGTTTGATGGCCATCCAATCCACTTTCCTTGTGCAATGTTGTATAGCATGAATAACCCCCTGTACTATAATGACATTATCAAGTATCTAACACCAAAGGACAAAACTTGTTTGAAACAGCGATATCAACTCCACCAAATAGGGCTTCATGCCATTTGCAATCAGCTTAGTAATGACCTTGTACAGAACAATGCATAAGCTAATGGGTTTGAATTGTTGAAAGCCAGTCGGAGATGCCACCTTCGAAATAAGAACAATAAAAGTGTCATTGAGGTTTACTGGAAGAGTACCAGATATAAAAAAATTCTACACCACTGCATGAATTGAAGGACCAACCAAATCCTATTGACTTTGGTAGAAGATAGGCGGCAGGCCATCAGGACCTAGTGCCTTGAACCTTCCCATAGAATTAATCACTTGCTACACATCCAACACATAAACTGCACTAAGCTAATCAATAATATGACCAATATTCATCACTGGAAAAGCCTCATTCGTCAGTAGTGGGTGTCATACACCAACATCATTAGAATAAAGGTCCAAAAAAAATTAAACAACCATGCTCCGTAAGCTACCCTCATCTGAATCCCATTTGCCAGTAGAGTTCAACAATCTACAAATCTGATTACCCTGACAATGTGATAAGGTAGACATATGAAAAAAGTGAGTGTTACGATCACCAAAATTAGTCCAATTCACTCTAGATTTTTGCCTCCACAATAGCTCTTCCTATGCCAAAATTAACTCAAAGCTCATGCTGTAACTCACCATGCAAAGAAGTGAGTCCATCCGTCTAATGCAAGTCCATTTGACATTCCAGACTGCTCATACACTCCTCTAGTAAATGTTTCTTTTCAAAAATATTCCCAAAAACTCTCCGATTCCATGGACCAATATCCCGCATAAAAGAATTATATGCTTCTAACTAACCCACCCCTGCTCGCTACTACTTTTTAATCAGTGGAAAAAAATAGGAAGAGTTAACCAGGCTGCCTGAAACCTGAATGGAGGAGAGACTGCTCGACAAACTGACATCTATAGCAGAATCGGTCTATGATCCGATTTAAGCCTCGACAAGTGAAGGACCCGACCTGTGGGAAAATCCTAAAGTGCAAGATCATTTGCCAGAACTCTATCTAGGCGAATACGTAAAAACCCACGTAACCAGCTAAATTCAGGGCCTAAAAACCCCATATCTACCAATTCGCATTCATCTATAGTACACTGAAGTTCGTCGCTTCGTTGATCCCTCTGTCTTGAACCGTCCATGCATTCATCATTTGACATAAAGCAATCAAAATCACCCAAAAAAAACCAAGGGCCATATGTTTGCTGCCTGAGAATAGCCAACTCATGCCATAACGTCGCCTGGATAGATTGGGAGGGACTCGTATACACTGCAGTACACACACGTTCCACTCCTTCCTCTAACCACCGAAGATAAATATATTCCCTAGCTTGTGTCAATATCGTCACTCGCATATCTATGCTCCAAAACAACCATATCCTTCCAAAAATCCTCTAGCTTCTTCAACATGATAAAATGGCCAATCAAGCCCTCGAATGACTTTAGTTGCCCGAGTACCACCAATACGTGGCTCTACTACAATAAAAACATCTAGTCTATGAAGTGTCGATAACTCCTTAAACACAGATCAAAAATTAGGGCTGGCAGCCGCTCTGCAATTCCATGTTATAACAGACATAAAGATAATCACAAAATCTGTCAAATCAAGTCGAGAAGATCTGCCACTGTCAATATCTTTACTCCCATGTAGAGACTTCGTACTAGCAACATTGGGGTGCTTCTCCTAAATCACTCGACGATTGTCTATTCCCATCATGACACCAATGTCTTCCAAAATAAACCCGTTAATTGTTGATTCCAGAATAGTATCAAAGGGGTTGCATCCATGTCTGCCATGGCATCCGTAACATTGACTTTGCATGCATGGTATATTGGCAAATCATCCATTGCCGCCTAAACATGTGATACAATGTCAACATTTACCCCAGTGATAGCATGCTGTGTTGACGCTCCATCATGTGCCCCATCCAACTTACTACTAACCAAATCGGATATCCCAACATCCATTAGTTCGACAGGAGCCAAAGCCTCACTCAGTGAAGGTGCTTTTCCTTTATCCAATGTGGTCTCGAGTGGAGCTGAGGAAACCCTATCATCCACACGTTGATCACCTGGTACCTCACTCAACACAAGTGTTTTGCCTTTATTATTGGACCCCGAACTTTTCTTAGAAGACTAGAACTAATAAATGAGAAATGTGGAGAGGTTTATATTTTTGCTTTGGTTCTTTTAGTGGATAATAGATTTCGAAATGGGAAGAATTAAGGTGAAAGTTAGAAGTAAAATGAAAACAAAAATGAAATTGAATTTGTGTAGTAAGTTGATGAAGAATATGTACATATGTGTATGTTCTATTATTGGTGTTCACGATTAATCTTGGGTTAAAAATTTTCTTATGGATAACATTGATTTGAAATGGAGATGAGAATGAGGAATAAATGAAGTAGAAAAGGTGATCTTGGTATGAGTTGCGTTAAAGAAAGATTGTGAAACAAAATGTGTGGTTGATCTGGGAAAATTTTTCAAGGAGTACGCTTCATTCCTTTAGCCACACTTTTTCTCTAGTTATCCAAACGAGATGATTCTTAATTTTGATTAAACTAGAAATTTATGGCTGAATTTCTTATGAAGACATTAAATTAAAATTTTGTCTTTAAGAATTGCAAAGTTTGTCATGAAGTTGAGAACTCAGTTCAGTACATAGGATGAATGTAAAAAAAATTCCTATTCTGTATTCAAGGGAAAATCTGTATTAATCTAGGCTGATTTGGACAAATTTGTCTTCTTGCAAGTGGAAGTTTATGCTGTTAGATTTCCAACAGTATTTAGTATGAAATTTTTGGACCTTTGGATTGAAAGTTAGGGTCTTTAGAAAAGGGGAACGTGTAGGAATGTGAAGACGTATCGTCTGTAATGATGTTATATCATCTGTAATGATATCATATCATCCTAAGAGTTGCATCGTCTTAAGTTGACTTTGCTTCATCTTAAGTTGACCCCCATCATCTGTGTTTTTGCATTTGTCTATCGTTTGTAAAGACGTATCGTTTGTGTTGCATCGTCTTAAGTTGACTTTGCATCGTCTTAAGTTGACCCCATATTGTCTATGTATTTGCATTTGTCTATCATCTGTGTTGCATCATCTTAAGTTGACTTTGCTTCTGTGTTTTCACATTTGTCTATTGTCTGTGTTTTTGCATTCGTCTATCGTCTGTATTGCATTGTCTTAAGTTGACTTTGCATCGTCTTAAGTTGACTATCTATCGTCTTTGTTTTGTCTATCCTCTATGTTTTTGTATTCGTCTATCATCTATATAGACGTATCATTTGTGATGACATCACATCATCTGTGATGACGTCATATAAAGTTGACCACCTAAATCGTCTACCTTCCCACGAATTTCGTCTATCTTTTTGCTTTGTCTACCTTCCCACGAATTTCGTCTATCTTTTTGCTTCGTCTGCTTCTTACATTCATCTGCTTTTGCATTCATCTACTTATTGCTTCTTCTACTTATTGCTTTGTCTACTTCTGGCATTCGTCTGCTTTTGCATTCGTCTACTTATTACTTCTTCTACTTATTGCATTCGTTTGCTTTCTACCTAAGTGACCGAGACTTCTTCTTCTGTATACTGTTCATTTTGTATTGTCTGGTCCATCTCTGACCCTTCAGATGATAGAATTTGTTCCTAAGGTCTTCAACAAAGTTCCTAAGGTCTTCAACAACTTAATATGACTCTTGTAGGGAAAATTATAGGAATTTTCCCATTTCATCTATTTTTTCCATTTTGTCTGCCTTTTCACTTGGCTTCGTCTGAACCTATCTTCTGTCTCATTTTTTTACCCTTCAGATGATAAAATCTGACCTCGAGATCTGCTTTGAAGTTGTAGATCTTGAAGTCCTCTTTGAAATCGTCCTAAGATGATCTTAATCCAACATCCCTAGTGAAAGTTATGGTATTTGTCCCGAGACAAGTTTAGTATGATTGAGGACAAAAACATGTTTGATTCTTTTGGCCATAACTTCTTCTCTAGACACTCAAACGACTTGATTCTTGAACCATTGGACACGTCAGACAATAGAGGAGATTTTTCTAGAATAAAGAGTTTTGTCAGAATGTTCAAGGGTGTTTTTGGCAAGACACTTAAGTATAAAAGACATAAGGCATAAATGAAAGGACAAACAGGACATTTCTCAATCATTATGGGCATAATTGGAAGAAGAAATGTTATCTTGCTTATAAATGAAGAAGAAAAAACGTGAATGGAAGGATAAGCAGTAGAAAATAATGAAAATGAGAGAGAAAGGGAAAGAGAGTTTGATGGTTTGATAGAAAAGAAGAGAGTGGGCTAAGGTTTGACTTTTCTTAGTCCTCAAGAGAGACTTTGAGATTGTTCAAGAAAGGAAACAAGTAAAGGAAGAGAAAAGTTTCCCTTTGTGCTAAGGATCCCTTCATTTAGTGAAGAGTGAAGGGATCAAAGAGGCAAGAGGAACAAGAGAAGAGGCGTGTTTGAGCAAGGCTATAAGCAAGAAAATCAAGGTGGTTACATGTTTATAATAGAGTAAATAAGCCACTAAATGTGTTCTTTTAATCAAGAAAGTTTAATGATTTTAAATTGCATCAAAAGTATTGCATATTACTTCTTGAATGAAATGAGAAATTGTTATATGTTTGCTACATGTTTTGTTTATGATTTGGGTTATTGATTTATGAAAAGACTTTGAAAATGATTCTTTTTGGAAAAGATACATGTTTATGAAATCATGTTTTCAAGAATGGATTTTCAAGATAAATATAGCAATCATCTGAAAATGCAAGTTTTCAAGAAAATGTGTCATTTTGGGCAACAAGTTTACAAGATTTGAAATATATGTGTTATGTGGGTTTGTGGTAGTCTCTCAAGAATCGTCATGTGGACGTTGACCCAAGTATAGGCTTTTCCCGCCTGCCCGCTAGTCGCACGGGCTCTTTCAAGGACTCACTCAAGTTTATGACTACACAGGACCATTAAATGGAAATGTGTAGTGCTTCATGTTTTGGACTTACCCAAACCATTCTGATATGCTTTTGAAATGTTAGTAAGTTTGCTGCATGCATGATTTATAAGTGCTCATGAACTGTTTGAATTATGTGTTTATGATTTGCGAATAATTTAAAAAATACATAAATTGTGTTGTGTGTGTGATTTTGATTACTTGACAAGACAAGAATTTTCAGAAACATGTGTTTTATAGACTCAATGAAAGTTTTCTATGTCAAGTAAAATGGTTTCAAAAGTTTTTTCTTATCTTCTTATTATAAACTGTTACCTACGAGCTTTTAAGCTCACCCCCTTCCAATACAGAACACCTTAATCATTATCGGTTCATCTTCTTGCTCTGATTCCAAAAATGTTGGATCCAGCTTGCAGAATATCATAAGACTCTTAAATCCTCACTTCATTATACTCTTTAATACATTACTTACAACTAATTTTCATCATTCACATTTCAATACCCTCAAAACAAAGGGGTTTTAATAAGTTATAATGGCCTTTCAAGCCACATTACAACATAATCCAAAATCTCAAAACACAAAAGTTACATGAACTACAACATAATCCAAAATCTCCGTAACAGAAGTAGGGTTGTTCGTCACTGCCATTATGTCTAGTACAGCAAATCACGAGCCCACCACCCCAGTCTCTTTAGGCACCTATCAACGTTGTGAACCCAATTTAATCCCGAATTCGCCTCCCCGCCATGTTCACGAGACTTGTCTCTTTGTTTCCTTGATCTTCTCGACATCCATGGGCCAATCTCAGTTCCAGGTATAATGGAATCAACCGTGGTCAATACTAATATCGCAACATCACTCGCAACATCCAGCATCGAAACAGGAGGGACAAACGGGCAAACCCCCTTATTGTGGCCAACTCGGCCATATGAGAAGCACACTTGTGGCAATTTTTCGTAAACAACCTTCTGCCACTTTCTGTTAACCCCAAAACGTGGTACCAGAGGTTTTATCAAGTGCAATCTCCACTATAACCCTTGCAAACTTCCCACGCTCTAGGTGAATTGAAGTGCCATCAACGCGTATCGCCTTGCCAATCAGATTGGTAAAAGATAACAAAAGTTCTTCATAATATAGATGAACTGCTAGGTCAGGGAAGTGAACCCACGAGGTCACCAATGGTGCACCAGCAACTGCCTAATTGAAATCTAGATTCCACTATTGGATCATGAGATAGTGTCCAAGGATGACATAAGCAGCACCGAAGAGGACCTTTTGCACATTGTCTTCCTAACCAAGCCTGAGTAAGAAAAAATCGTTCTCCAGAACAACAACTCGAAGCGGAACAGAGAGATTCCAAAGCGATTTCAGTCTGTTACACATCAATCCATAGGAAACCTTCCTACCAAGAACCTTCACCACCACATAGAATTTCCATGGTTGGCTTAATCAATGTAACAATTCTGCAGACAACAAAACTAAGATGCCCCTGGCGTTGCGTGAAATTTGCATGTCATCGTCCTCCAAAACCCGAGGAATTAGTTTCGTAGGATTTAAACCCAAGCTCTCACTATACGAACGAACCCTGGTAGGGTCATTTATTGCCAAGTCTGGATCGTCATCATCAGCTGTCGGCTTCGTCTGCGCCGCCTGTCGAAATTTCACCCGCTTATCGTAGCCGCCGCTCCTAGTTGAGAGCTTTTTTATTATTAATCTTTTACTTATTATTAATTTTATTAATATTAAATTTATTGTATTTATCAATATTGTCATAAATTATTATTATTAATAAGTATCAATATTATTAGTTTGATTAATCTTATGAAATTGATAAATATTATTAGTTTAATATTAACGATCTACTTAGCAATGATTTTATTATTATTAAATTTATTATTTGTATCATCATCATCATCATTATTATTATTATTATTATTATTAATGTTCTACTTTGTATTAATGTTATTATTATTACATTTTACTATTTGTATCAATTATTATATAACAATTATTATAATTATTAGAATTATAATAATAATATGAATAATATGAATACATATTATTATTATTAAATTTAATATTCTTATTCAAATTATTATTAATATGTTTATTTTAAGAATTATAATAATGATTCTTTGATGATTTATTATTATTGTTCTTATTATTATTAAAATTGTTATTCTTATTTCATTTATTATTAGTTTTCTTATTATTATTAATTTTATTAATATTAAATTGATTGTATTTATCAATATTGTCATTAATTATTAATAATTATTATTAATAATAAGTATTAATATTATTAGTTTAATTAATCCTTTGAAATTGATAAATATTATTAGTTTAATATTTATGATCTACTTATTAATAATTTTAACTCACTAAGTGTTAATGTACTATTATTATTAATTTTCTTCTTCTTATTATTAATTTGATTAATATTAAATTTATTGCATTCATCAATATTGGCATTAATTGCTAATAATTATTGTTAATAATAAGTAGCAATATTATTAGTTTGATTAATCTTATGAAATTGATAAATATTATTTATTTAATATTAATGATCTACTTATTAATAATTTTATTATTATTAAATTTATTATCAGTATTGTTTATTATTATTATTATTAGTATTAATGTTCGACTTAGTGTTAATGTTATTATTATTACATTTTATTATTTGTATCAATTATTATATTATAATTATTAGAATAATAATTATTATTATCAGAATAATAAGAATACATATTATTATTATTAAATTTATTCTTATTCAATTTATTATTAATATGTTTGTTTGAATAATTATAATAATGATTCTTTGATGATTTATTATTATGGTTCTTATTATTATTAAATTTGTTATTCTTATTTCATTTATTATTATTATAGTTATTATTAAGTTGTTGTTATTATTTCATTTATTATTATTATTCTTATTCTTAGTATTATTGAATTTATTATTCATATTTAATTTATTATTATTATTACTTTTGTTATTAATTTTCTACTTATAATTAATTTGTTATGTTTAAATTTATTAGTTGTATCATTTATTATTATTATTATTATGAATGTTCTACTTATTATTAATTTTATTATTATAACATTTTTTGTGTCAATTATACGATATATAATAATTATTATAAATTAATAATTATAACAACAACAACAACAACAACAATAATAATAATAATAATAATAACAACAACAACAACAACAACAACAATAATAATAACAATAATAACAATAATAATAATAATAATAATAATAATAATAATAATAAAACTAAATTTGTTATTCTTACTCAATTTATTAGTAATTT
>JAOSBN010039916.1:0-15482 GCA_027563595.1 Erythroxylum suave
TCAAGATACTCCTCTCTTCCTCCCACACACCTTTCTCTTCCTCCAGAGAAGAAAGTTGCGCTCGCAAGACGTCCTCCTTTTCCTTCGCCTCCTCGAGCTCAGCTCTCAAAGCATTCGCTTGCCCAAGCAGCTTGCGAACCTCTCGGTCCAACGATTGATTGATCCGGTCCAGACGACCTGCACGATGATGCATTGCAGAGGCGTACGCCAGATCCCTGACGCAGCCACGGACGAGACGAGCCGTCTGCTCCAGATCGTTCAACGTACCCAAGAATTTCTCGTCCATGGGAGGAACGATCTTCTGGGCAATGAGCAGAGCGACATCGGTGTCCTTTATTGATGCGGTCTTGTCTAGACTAATCGTGGACACTCATTTCGCGCCACCAGAGGCCCGCTCTTTCCCCTTACCTTTCTCCACCCGAGGTACCTGGCTGGATGATTGATTAGGACCCCGAGCGGTTTTCTTCCTCTTAAAGGGCGGCTCTACTTCTTCATCCGACTCTGTTCGGTCTTCAACCGCTGGCCGGATTGGCACCAACGCTGGCTCATCTGGTCGCCCCTCGATAGTAGGAGGGGTCGGCAGCACGACAGGCTGCTGAGCGACGCCTTCACCGGCCTGTGCCTCTTTCCTTGGCTTCTTCGGCTTCGAAGACGCTCTCTGCCCTATTGACTGACTGGAAGATCCGACGAGGTCCCTGAGCTTGACCATGGCTGCACGATCGTAAAGGTAGATTAGAATCAAAAATAACGTACGAGGATACGGCAACTAGTTTAAACTACAAGAAATCAACCAGGAGGGGCGGTTCCCTCTTCCAACCCACTAACGTGGGGAAGGGGATCAATCGAGAAAGCATCAGCTCAGACCCCCCCGCGATACCCCAGCATAAGGCTGTCAAACGAGTACCGACCGAGCGTCTTAATCTTCTCGACTACTTCTCGCTCCTCCCCAGTGAGAAACAGACCGGAGATGTCATTCCATCGCTCGGACAATGGATATCTCCATTCCACAGACTCATGGGCAGCTCCTGGGGGCCTCACAAAGAAGTACTTTGTCTTCCAGGCCTTAACTACCGAAGCTGTCCCAGCCGGCCGGTATTTCGCTTCCCTGTATTGAAAATGAGGGACCCCAGCTCCGACGCTTGGACTCTGGTTCATCCTCAAGAAATAACGCAGGATGCCGATCGATGGAAAACACCCGTAATGGTGACACAGCAGAGCCAAACCATTAATAAACTTCCAACCGTTGGGCGATATCTGGCTTGGCCTTAGCAAGTAGGCGCGACACACCTCATCAATAATGGGGGTGTACGGAAGTCGCATGCCGCCGACCGAGAAAAAGTTATCCGAAACGGCGAAATAACCACCCCCGCTGCTATAGATCCGTTCGCTCTTGCCAACCAACCTTGGTCCCCAAGAAGAAGGGATATTGTATTTAATGACCGACCAATTCAACTCCCTCGGAGTCATCATAGAAGGTTCGCTCGGTGGTTTCTCAATGATTTGCCCGTCTTTCCGGATTCCCGCGACGATCTCCTCCGACGCTTCATTCCCACCTACTTCCGGTAACCCCACCATTTCTGCCGCTACCTCCAGCAGCCTGACACCTCGCGAAACCACCTCGGCGGTTGGTTCCTGCTGAAGCTCCCTCAGAATCATGCCAACCTCTTCACTCAGGCCCGGGGAAGCCCTTGGCGAAAACCGGCGAAGAGGCGACGACAATGAGGAACCGGCCTCGCTCCTAACTCTAAGTTCGTTTCTGGGGCTAGTTGACGACATGGCTATTAAAAATAAAACTGGGGAAAGAAAGAGGGACGTACCGAGTTTAGAAATCAATGTCGGAAACAGAGACGGTGAAAAATAAGTTCCGGCGACTGCGAAAGGAAAGAAAGTAAAGGAAACGATGCAGAGTTGAATACGCGAAGCGAAAAACGAAGGAGTTCATCGACCCCAGGTATTTATCCCCAGAACCAGCTGAATGGGCACATCAATCAGTCGTACGCGTGGCAAAATCTCTGCCATGCAAATTAGGGCTCTCAAATGCGCCAACCGATGCGGCAGCCGAAAAGATTAGACTTGAAGCGGCGCAACGGTTGAAAAGACGCCCGTGATAGCTGCGCAGCAGTTACAAAGGCACCTCGTTTCAAACCTTGACAACTTATCAGGGGACACGTATCGTCAGTAATGATTAAGCCTAGGTCGCCAAAACAAGATCTTTGGGACCTCGCGCCTC
This sequence comes from Erythroxylum suave, assembly GCA_027563595.1. Classification (NCBI taxonomy): domain Eukaryota; kingdom Viridiplantae; phylum Streptophyta; class Magnoliopsida; order Malpighiales; family Erythroxylaceae; genus Erythroxylum; species Erythroxylum suave. The sequence continues at coordinate 2,231 of JAOSBN010039916.1, forward strand.
GACACTGTAAGGCCAGCTCGGCCTCGACTCCATCTAGTCAACACGGTCTGGACTGCACTCGACATCGCTCGGCCTTCATACCTTTTGGTCCCGACAGACGATGCCGAGAACAGAATCTTGGGCCGTTCGGCCCCCATATCGCTCGACACCATTCGGCTTTGATATCGCTCGGCCCTGTTGCCGAGACAAGACCCTTTGGCGCCGGCTGACGCCCAGAACAAATCTAACACTTTCACACACTGAGCCTCGACGTCTGACCGATCGGTCCTATCACAAGCCGTCATACAGGCAAGTCACATAATCTCTCTGTGTACTCCTTCGACCCTTCTCTCCGGTCAGACTCGAGGAGTAGGAGGGCTTATGGTCGGGTCGGTCGCTTCAGGCCCAGATCCATTCCTAGAACCACTCTCGGATAGTCAGTGGTGCCTGAATTCACGCTGAAACATGGTATGGGAGAGGTAACGTGCGTGGGCGAGTTAATGTGCACACGACCACCTCCATTCCTAATGATGATTACAGATACCTGTTATATAAGCTCTTTACCTCTTCACGCAACGGGTATGATCTAAAAAAGCTCTGTTACTCTGGATCCAACTATGGCAAAAACTCTCACTAAGAGACTGACTTGAGCGTCGGAGAGGCCTCCCGGGAATCCATTCCCGGCGTGCCTTTGCTGTCTTGCAGGTACGTCCATCGCCGTAGCTGATTGACCCATGGACCATAGTGGCATCGCCCAGCCCCAACCAGACCCGACTGAACCACGTATGATTTTTTTTTCAAAACAAGTCACAAAAGATGTGGTGTCGACTGATGGTGTTGTAGTTGTTCCAAAACTTGGTTAATACAAGTGTTTTCTATTTTTCAATTACTAGCGTTTTCATGCAACATCCATCGTTTTTATTACCTTTTATTACCATAACGTTTAATGAAAAGCAGGTATGCGTGTGTGCTAGATAAAGAAGAGAAGGTGTGTGTGTTTTTCTATCTCTTAAGAAGGAGAGATGCATGCATGGCGCACACATATCTACTTTTCATTAATCATGCATCTTTTTACTTTGTCCATATAGTGTGTGCAATTTCTTTTGCAAGATAGACATGATTAAGCATTAGTTTTCCATATTTTGCTGAACACTTTACCTTTTTTAGCTTGAGTCTAGCTTAATCCATGTTTTTCCTTTCATGGTTTTGTAGGTAAGAATGCTCGTAAGCATCCAAAGGAGGTCGATGTGGTTTGTTTTACTATAAAGTCTTTAGGAGTGACGGATAAGTAGCTTATGTTTAGAGCCTTTCCATTTTCACTGAAGGATGAAGTAAAAGGCTAACTTTTTGATTTTCCTATTGGGAGTGTAAGCATATGGTTAAAAATAAAGAGGCCATTTTTAGAGAAGTAATTTCTAGGTTTAAAATGAAGAGGCTATTTTTAGAGAAGCAATTTCACTACAATAGTTTTCGTTAGCATCTAAAGTTTTATAAGATAGAGCATTCAAATAGAAAATGAAGACAACCATTATAAGGAAATAGAATTATGGGATAAAGCAACATTTATGAGTATTGGGAGGACTTAAAGAAGTCTATGTCAAATGCCCTCATCACAATAGCAGATAACAACTCCTCATTCAATATTTCTGCAAAGGATTATTGCCTATAGATAGGAGCTTGGTGGATACAACAAGTGTAGGAGCACTATGTGAAAAGACTCTCGTAGAGGCCAAAACTTTAACTGTGCATATGACGATAAACACTTAACAATTTGGCATTTGCAGATAGGGTAAATAAGATAAAAAAATTAATCCACAGAAGATCATTTAGATGAACTTACATATTTTGTTAGAAAAATTACTATAGGACAAGCACATGTGAAAGCTTGTAGTACATGTGTAAATGTGAACCATTCAGTAAATAGGTGTCTAACTTTATAAGAGGCAAACATAAAGTATGTCAATGCTATAGGGGGAAATTTCTCCAATAAATACAATTTATATTTTCAAACTTATAACCCAAGTTGGAGTGATCATGCAAACCTGAGTTATGAAGGGAATAGGCAGCAGAACTATGACCTATATAGGCTACAAGAAGCGTAACAATTTCAACCTAAGCCATAAGGCTGTCTTCCAACTTAAATATATTTGTAGAAGATATAGTTAAGTTTCTTACCACTAACACTTTACAATTCCAACAAGATGTAAAACAATTTCAACAAGAGATAATATCTTAATTTTAAGACATAAGTCTAGCATTCATAATTTGGATAGCCAAATCGGTCAAATGGTGATAGCTGTTAATTGTTAGAATCACAGAGAGAATGAAAGTTGCCATCTTAACCAGAAGTAAATCCAAAGAATATTAGCATAGTGACTTTAAGGGGTGGTAGAGAGCTTGAGGAACCTACAGAGGATGGCCAATGAAGATGAGATTGAGGAGGAGTTATGAGAAGAAGAAATTCCCTCATCTAGCTCAAAGGTAAATTTTGAATGTACCAATATGGTTAAGACTAATCCTCTACCTCTTCTTAGTAACTTGGTGAAATTGAATAACAGGGGAAAAAATAAGGAAATATTAGAGATTTTTGAAAGGTAAAAGTAAATATAAATTTGCTAAACACAATCAAACAAGTTCCAAGGTATCCAAAGGTTCTTAAGGAATTGTGTGCCAATAAGAGAAAGATGAGCAATATTGAGTAGGTCATTATAGGTGAGAACGTTTCTACTGTCTTCAAAAAGAAAATATCTCTTAAATCTTAGGATCTAGGTATGTTTACCATTTCCTATAAGATTGGTAACACTATAATTAAGACAACTATGCTACATTTAGGATCATCAATTAATATTATGCCTCACTCTATCTATGCTTCTTTAAACTTGGGCTCTTTGAAAGAGACTAATGTTATAATATAATTAGCTAACTATACTATTGACTAACCAGATGAAGTAGTTGAGGATGTTTTGGTGCAGGTGAATAAGTTAGTGTTTCATATAGATTTTTATGTAATGGATATGAATGATGATAACATGAACTAACCTAAGATAAATGTTCCTGAGGGTACGCTCATAATGCAATTTGGTGGGGGAAGTAATCCATTTCAATATTTTTGATGCCATAAAACATCCTAATATGATCATTTTGTTTTGTCTATTGATATGATTGATCTTTTAGTGCAGGAAATGTTTAATTTAAATTATAGAGATCAATTAGAAACAATTTTTACTGAGCATTTGAAGTTGGAAGCCACTGATGATGTTGAGTTAAGAGAGGAGCTAATTGAGATAATGACTATCTTACATTCTTTGGAAACCTATTCTACAAGGTATGAAATTGCTTCTATACAGTTACATGAATCTTACAAGAGGTTATTACCTTTTGATGTCTAGGTATTTGAAATAGAGCTGACACCAACACCTACTCACTTAAAGTATGCATATTTAGGAGATAATCAGACTCTTTCAGTTATTATTTTTGCAATTTTTACATCTAATCAAGAAGCTAAATTGATTCGTGTGTTAGGAAAGCATAAGAGCACCATTGGATGGACAATTGCAAATATTCAAGAAATAGGTCCTTCTAAATGCATACATTGCATTTTATTAAGGAGGATGCTAAGTCAACTAGACAAACACAATGTAGGTTGAATCCTCTAATGATGGAAGTTATGAAGAAGGAAGCGCTAAAGCTTCTTGACAGTGGAGTTATTCATCCAATCTCTAACTATAAGTAGGTAGGTCCAGTAAATGTGGTTCTAAAGACATTTGGAATCATAGTTATGATAAATTAGGATGGTGACTTAAGTCCCATTGGTGTGTAAACTAGGCATCGAGTGTACCTTGATTACAAGAAGTTAAATATTGCAACTCTAAAGACCATTTCTCGCTTCCACTTTTTGATCAATTTCAGATCCCTATTACATCGAAAGATCAAGAAAAGAAAACCTTCATATGCCTATTTGGTACATCTGCTTCTCTAAGTATTCCATTTGGTTTATGCAATGCACCCACCACTTTCTAAAGGTGCATGATAAGCATTTTCTCTAAGTATGTTGAGAAGATCATAGAGGTATTTACAAATGATTTCATTATCTATGGTTCTTCTTTTGAGAATTGTTTAGAGAATTTTACACTCATTTTGGAGAGATGTATTAAAACTAACCTTTTATTTAATTGAGAAAATTTTCATTTTATGGTTAATCGAGTTATAGTTCTAAGACATGTTATATCTTCTAGGGGTATAAGGGTGGAAAAGTCTAATATTGTTCTCATTTTTGCTTTGTCTTTTCTCAATTTGCAGGAAGTTCGTTCTTTTTTTGCACATTTAAGTTTCTACCATAGGTTCATCAATGATTTCTTGAATATAGCCTCCCCTCTATGTAAGTTTGTATAACAAAATGTCCCTCTTGAGTTTGATAATAAGCGTAAGAAGGTGTTTGACAAACTTAAGGAGCTCTTAACATCCTTACCAGTGATCCAGCCTATGAACTGCCCCTAAAGATCACGTGTGATGCAAGTGATTATGTAATAGAGTAAGACAAAGAGTGAGAAAAGCTACACATGCCATCTATTATGCTTTGAAACCTTTGAAACCCAACTAAATTATTCCAAAACCAAAAAAGAAATTTTATCTGTTGTGTTTGCTTTTGAAAATTTTTAGTCATACTTGTTGGGCACTAAAGTTATTGTTTAATTTGATCATGCAGTTTTGAAGTATTAACACACTAAAAAGGAATAAATGCTAACGTTAATCAAATGGATTCTCCTCTTTTAGAAGTTTGATTTCGATATAAGAGATAAAAAGGGGGCAAAAAATTTGGTTATTAATCACCTTAACCATTTGATTCAAAAAGAAGATGATATTCCTTTAAGTGAAATGTTTCCAGATGAACATTTATTTTCCATTGAGTTGACACCTCCATAGTATACAAATATCATGAATTTTTCACTTACTAACAAATTACCTGTAGTTTTTTTCAAAAGCTCAAAGGGATAAATTAAAGTGTAAAACTAAGTACTATGTATGAGATGGCCCCTATCTATGGAGGTATTACATTGACTAAGTCATAAGAAGGTACATGCCTGAGAGTGAGAAGCCTTATATGTTAAACTTCTATCATTCATATGCTTGTGGAAGCCACTTTGGGGTAAAAAAGACTACCTATAAAGTTTTAGAGAGTGGTTTTAACTGGCCTTCATTGTTTAAGGATGTATATGTCTTTGCAAGTCACGCGAAAGGTGCCAACGATTAGATAACTTGTCATGTATAAATCAAATGGCACAAACCTCTATTCTTTGTGTGAAATTTTTTATATTTGAGGCATTGATTTCATGGGATCATTTCCTCTATTTTTTGGTTTCATTATATCTTATTTACGATTGATTATGTTCCTAAGTGGGTGGAAGTCGAAGTCACTAAAACTAATGATGCTAAAGTTGTTGCATTTTTCGTCAAGTCTAATATCCTTTCTTAGTTTGGGATCCAAAAACAATCATAAGCGACATGGGAACATAATTTTGCAATAGGGTGATGGAAACTTTGTTCAAGAGGTACCGTAGTATGCACAAAATTTTCGCCTCCTACTATCCACAAACTAGTGGCAAAGCTCAAGTACCCAATAGAGAAATCAAGTTGGTCATAGAGAAAACAATTCAACCTAACAAGAAGGATTAGACTGTGAGGTTGGAAGATGCACTATAGGCTTATAGGAGAGCCTATAAAATGCCAATTGATATGTCCCCATATAGATTAGTATTTAGGATGTTGTGTCATATTCTTGTAGAGTTGTAACATAAGACATACTGGGATATCAAATGTTGTAATAAGATTATAAATGTTTTCTCTTTCTCTTTAGGTGCCTCTAGAAGCTAAAAAGGATATCTTGTGCAATTTCAATAATAAATCAAAGCACATGGAGCCATCTTCTTGACATTGCTTCATACCTAAAAAGAAGAGAGCTACATATGAATATGAGTACAACTTGTCAACGAAAGTTTTCTTTCATTTCTCAACGGTAAAGATTTGTATTTATTTATAAACTCTCCTAGTAGATGGGCAATACTTTAAGCACTGAGTTAAGTAGGTCATATATGAAACATATCTTTTATCTCTTATGTAATTTTACAGTTCTACTATATCGATATTCTCATAATTTAAGCCACTTAGAAATTTAGCTATAGTGGCTTCCTAATGCTCTAGTACATTAGCTCAAATCATGAAAATATCTATCACTTTATGGTACTTCTTAACACCTTAAACCCCTGAGTAAATATTATAATTTTTGAAACAAATCCTATGATGGTGATTATAGATAAAGTTCCTTCCTTATGATCACCTTCATATCCTCCTAGTTGTTAATACTACTCTCATGGTTCCTTCACCTATTTATCAAAATTTGATCCTACTAAATAATAACATTATGGGTAAAGTTAATAAAAATGAATTTTAATTTCTTAATTTTAGAGTAATGGTAGTAAAAAATCCACTTTGTCTTTTTCTCTTACTCCAAGTAGGCCTCAAGTTGTTCCTTATTTAGAATAAAAGATTCTTCATTTTGATATTTTCGATGTTTCCATCTCTACTAGGGTCCCCTTTGTGGCCTTTATTTTACCACCACCTCTCTGTAAATCTTTTAATATTATTTCAGATCTCTCTCTTCTTCACCAGCAAAATTATCTTGGAGAACTCACTTTTTGTCTGAAATATATTAGAAACTCGTAATGATTATCTCCTATGAAAATTGGCTATGACAATATCTTGCATCTCTAATCAATCTCTAATATCATTAAACATTATATTCGTAAGTTCAAGTTATTTTTGGATAGCTAGTAGCATTAACGTATTATCCTGTCTTCCTACCCTCAACTATGTCCTAATTATCCATGCTTTAACATTTTAAAAAATAATAGTAATAACCTTACATCACTCTCTTACATATTTCTTTTGTTTAATGTCACTCAAAGCACTTGCGTTTCACTTTAACTTTTTGACTTTTATTTACTAATGTTTCTCACTCACTCTTGCCTTTTACTATTATTTTACCTTTTAATTCATTATCAAACCTAAAATAAATTAAGGAATAAACACATGGTATTCAATCAATCTCAAATCCTAATATAGGTAAGAACATGTAAGAAGTCAACAATGAGAACAAAATAAAAGAGTTTAAAAGATTATGGATAATTGCAAAGAAGTATATACTCTAATCAAATTTCTATTTGAAAATATTGCAAAGAAGTATATACTCTAATCAAATTTCTATTTGAAAATAATTTTCATGAGGTAATCGTTTTTGCACTATCCTCTTTTCTTTTTCTTTTTTTAAGAACATTTTTATTCCTTTATTTATAGACTCTAAAAGATATTGACCAAAAAGGAAGTCACTGAGAAAGCATTGGAATTAAAAAAAGAAATAAAATGGATGCAAGAATAACAAAGAACATATGAAGAAAATAAAGAAGGAATAAAAAAACAAGAACAATAAATAAGAATGAATAAAAGATATATATAACTTGATTTTAGAGCCAATACCCTATACTAAACTAATATGAACCTAAAAGATGAAAACCTAAAACCTAACATTTGATTTTTAATCAAGTATCAAGAAAGATAAATTAGATTAAAGATAGAATATTGACCCAATGATTATATGGAATCACAAACCAAAAGTACAAAGAATCTTGATCAATTATTATAAAAGAACTAGAACTAATATTATAAGAAAATTTAAATGCTACAAGTATATAACTTGATAACTTCAAATCGTTCTTTGAAGAACATGAGAACATGAAAGAAAACTCCCACAACTGAATTAATGATCAAAGATAATTGTTTTTAACTAAAAAGAACATCCCTTAAATATTAAAAATACAAAACTAGTATTTTCCAACTTAAATAAAAATTACAGTTTTTGATGGGCATGGTCTAAGCCATAACGGTAGGTTGGACTGTGTTGACTATAAAATTTTTAATGTCATATGATTGATATCCACACCTGTGTTTAGTCATTGTGGATCTTATTGTATGTCTAGAGAATTAGAAATGACTTGGAACATACCTCTGGTGTAAATCATAAATCTAATTGTAACTTTTGAAGATAAATACAATATAGGCCATACCTATATTAGAGACTATGTTTTACCACTAAATTGCTTGGTAAATTACACTGGCTGATATATGACTGTGTTCACATTCAAGTCGTCATAGACCTTAGCTCAAATTAAGCTAACAAATGCTCGCCCTTTTATTTGGCTTGACTCCATAAGTGTAACCACTTCTCTTAGCACTTCGTTAATTACATCTTAAAGTCTTTTCTTCCTTCTTCGTGTAATAATTCAATTTGGAAAACTCAAAAGATCAAAGGCAAATTGGTTCTCTTCAACAATCTTAAGTTAAATGCAATATATATTATGAATTTAGGCATAATTCTTAGGAATTCAATAGTGATGCTAATGATGTTGCAAAGACTATTCTTTCTCATAAAGAAAAAAATATAAAATAATGATTTGATGGAGTTCAATCTTTTGATAGATTGTGTAAGGCCCCAAATTGTACCCTAGTTGGAATGTTTCATTGAACATGTATTGCATATGTCTTAAATTATGGTTTAATGAATCATACTTAAAGAATGAGAATTTATTGTCTTCATTAGAGACTTAAGGTATTAATGTTGGGCCCGGGTCTCAGAATATATTTCATGTATATATTACGTAAGGTTTGGGTAAAGATTAAGTGAAAAGAAAGCTTGTAAGTACTTTAAAAAAACCCATGTTTATATTGATTTTAGCAAGTTCAAATCATGCACATGCACCCCTGTTTGACACTCAAACTTGTAAGTATCATATCTTTTGATTCCAATGTCCAAAAATTACAATATTTATACCATTAGAAAGCTAAGAGGGTAAGCTAAAACTTTTATGAAGATAACTTTGTCAAATTTGACCCAAATCAATATAGTTTATTGATGATTTATACGTGGACTAATTACTTTGTGACAAATGGCAGCATGTTGTGTGGACATGTGGCAGCTCTTAAATGGGACAAGTGTAGAACATGTAAGAAGACACATGTTGTTACAATTTGTTGACACCTAGTATTGGAGGAGATGAGTTTCTGCTAGAGTTTCTAGTTGGTTTATTCCTCACCATTTTTGTTCTCTCACTACTGAAACTCTCTCTCTCACTCACACCTCTTGGAATTTTTGCTTGCTTGTCGAATCATCATCTTCACTTAACGTCTTTACATGCTACTGCACCAAGGAAGCTAGATTCTGCTATTTTCTTTGTTGATGTCCTCTTGGTTGTCTTAGGGTGTGCTTGGTTAAAGGGTATGGGAAGGAAGGTATGGGTAAGGAATGAAAACCACATACTTAGTAAGGAACTATGATTGAATGAATAGTGATTTCATTCCTACTTTTTGAGTATTGGTCTATATCCCTCATGATAGAGAGAAATGGAAATGATTATTTGATACATATATAGTTTCAGAAATTAAATAATTAACCCCTTCCCAAATCCATTAACTAAAATATATTTAATTAAAATAACATAATTAACTATAATAAAATTAATTAATTATAATTCATTAATTAAAATATTGTAATTAATTAATCAAAATATAATTAATTAAAATGATATAAAGAATTTTAATTAATTAATTAAATGAATTATAATTAATTAATTAAATGAATTATAATTGATTAATTATAATATAATTAATTAAAATATATCATTCATTAATTAAAATATTGTAATTAATTGATTGATTAATTAAAATATAGATAATTAAAATATTATTATTATTAATTACATTATAATTAATTAAAATATAATTATTCATTAACTAAAATAATTAAAATATAATTAATTAAAAATTATAATTAATTAATTAATTACATTATAATTAATTAAAAATAAAATTTTATTTCTTAATATAACAAACCAACCACTATCAATAGTAATAATAGTAATCATTCTTTCTTTTTAACTGACTATCAAAATTATAATGATAATATCCATTCCCATTCCTCAATATATTCATTCTCATTCCTATTACCATTCCTCCATACGAACCAATAGCCCCCTTAATCTTGGAGTTGTGATATTTGCTTGAAAGGCTAGAGTGGTTTGCTCATTGAAGTAGGAAATTATGTTAAAGAAGGTATGAGAATACTAATCTTGATTGCATATTATCATATGAATTATTTTGATGCTTGATTGGATAGAATATGTATGGATTTGTTGATGAGTTGAGGTCTGGACATGAAATTGATGTGTAGTTGAGCCATGAATAAGTTGGAATTGTGGTGAAAAGGATGATTGTTGGAGTAAGGGTGTTGAAGATGTAAGATGTGAATGAATTGTACTGGTTTCACTGAACGGATTTCACTGAACAGTCGTCGGTATTTAGGTTATAACTTGACCTGTAGATATCCAAATGGAGTGATTGCCATTGTGGATCAAACTACACACACATTCCTACAACTTTCATGGAGGAATGGAATTTTGTTTCTATCCCTAAGGATGATGAAATTCGGCCTAAAGTTGAATTTAGGATTCTGTCACTGTTTGAGAATAGTTTGCAATATTTTAGGTATAACTTGTAGCATACTGAACCAAAATGCATGATTTTGATGTCAATAGAAACTTAATACATGGAGGAAATTTTGGTTAGAAGAGCATAAAGCCCAAAAACCTCTTTTTATATGTCAAAAGAGTCATACAAATCTGACCTGAAACCTGTCCTAAGAAATATGAACTAATCTTGGTTGTGTAATTGTTGACATATATATAGTTAGGAATTTAACAATGGTTTTATTAGACTTAAGTGAGATTAATAATGAACCTAGTTTATGTTAGATTAATGGAGAAAAAGGTGCTTGAGTTGTGGTTTATAAATGGAGTTGATAATATAAAAGATATAGGGTTTATTAATGATGAGCATATTATTGAATTGCTTGGTGTGATCATGAATGAATGAGCTTTTAAAGCTTATGTGAATTTGATATGAATGATTGTTAATTGGAAATTTTTGCTATAATATTGTGACAATATCAGACCATCAGTTATCTGAGGAGTTTTATAGTTGGGATTGTATTGGAAGTACTTGCTAATTGGGTGCATATTCATAATGTTTGATAACTCAACATTTCTATTGATTCAAAATTAAACACGTTCGTATTTGTAAGGCTTGCATAAAAATTCTAAAATCTGAATTGGATTGTTTTAAAAACTATTAAGTCCTAGTCGTGGGTAAATAGGCATGCCTAGAAGGATCTGCAACTACTCCTGTACACTTTTATGGTGTCAACACTTCGATGTCTCCTGATAAGGACATTTTGGTGTCGAGACATAAGTCTCTCCTATTCTGTGATACCAATAGGTATCTCCTGTTTTAGTCCCGTTACCCACTTCTATAAAAAGGATTTCATAAGTTAATTTGTTTTGTACTATGTTACATGTACAATTTGGTTTTAATTAAGTATTTAAGTTTTGTTCTGACTTATTCAGATATGATTTTGACACTGACCATTTTGTTCTGATATCATGATATTCTGTTATGATAATTGTAAGATTTGCTTGAAGCCAATATATCCTGTTTTGGCATATTCTGTTCTAAGATACTTATTGTTTGCAATGCACTTTTTTATGTGATTTGATTTGCATATGTCATTATCATATGACTGTTAGGGTTAGTTACCATTATGTATCATGTTTAGTTTTTCTCACTAACCTATATGCTTAGCATGGTAGATTTGCTCCGTGTAGGTTCTGATAGAAGGGTATAAAGACTTGGATAAGAACAACCACAGTGGCTAAAAGAGATTGAGTTTTGTTTTAACAAAATGTATATTTGAGTTTGTTTTTGAGTTGTATATGATAATTGAAACAGTTTTGTAATAGCTATAGTACAGGATGGATTGGGTTTTAAGATATGTTTGTGATAAGTTCATTGTGTATAATGTATTTTGTTTGTAATCCATCTTGTAATGCAATACAATGTATGTTTGCCCGAATTGGTTTTTAAGGAAGATTTCGAATGCTTTGGTTTGTTTGTACTTGTTAAGTCAGGATGACTTTGCGATATTTTAATTTTGATGACGAACTAATAATAATAATGTTAGAAACAAATGAACGTTTTGACAAGTGTGTTAAGTGTGTAGACTAAGTACAAAATACAGACGAAGAACAAAGCATAGAAGAAGCGCGAAAGACAAAAGAAGTACAAAAGTCAGACGAAGCGCAAAACAAAGAAGAAGAACAAAAGATAGAAGAAGCGCAAAAGATAAAAGAATCGCAAAACATAGAAGAAATACAAAAGACAGACGAAGCGCTAAAGACAGAAGAAATACAAAACACAGAAGAAGCAAAAGACAGAAGAAATGCAAAACACAGAAGAAGCAAAAGACAGAAGAAGCGTAAAACAAAGACGAAGTGCAAACCACAGAAGAAGCACAAAACACAGATGAAGTACAAAACACAGAAGAAGCACAAAACACAGAAGAATTGCAAGACACATACGATACTCAGAAGAAGCTACGTCAATACATCGGACGGTTACTTAGTTGAAGTTAGTTACAGAACTCAACTAAATAATGGTTTTCAAGAATCAAGAGACAGTTATAAAGATTCAAGAAGCGATTATCAAAGATCAAGAAGCAATTAGAGAATGAGACTGTAAATACAAGTCTCAGTCGAAGCTTTCGGGCTAATGAATGTTTGAGAAAATGCTAGTGAACGAATATACGATATCAGTGATCTTTGAGTGCTTACTTATAAAAGAGATTTTTGTAGTGCAATACTGAGAGAGCTATCTTACTATAACAAAAGCTCACATTACCTTTCTAGTAAGAGAGAGAAAAGTCTGAGAGCCTGAAGAGGCTATAGTAGAAAGAATACTTTGTGAAAGAAACCTGAAGAGGCTCTAGAAAGAAAGAATACTTGTAGTTGTTTGAAGTATAGTGGAACACTCAGACGAACTCTGAGGACTGGACGTAGCCCACGGTTTGGAGTGAATCAGTATAAAATCGCAGCGTCTATACTCTAACCTTTTACTTCAGTTTATTTTTGTTGCTAAATATAGTTTTATATAGAAGTAAATTGCGAATTGATTTCATAGCGATTTTCGTATAAACTTTGCAATACTCTTTTAACAAGTTCAAGAAGTTCTTATAATTCGAAAAGGATAAACCGTTCAACCCCCCCTTCTTGTGTATCTAGTTTATCATATACAAGTTCTTTATTGACGTGTGATTCACTTCAATTGGTATCAGAGC
>JAOSBN010040003.1:0-15474 GCA_027563595.1 Erythroxylum suave
CAAAGATAGATTCTATCTTCTGAAGGGTCAAAAATGAAAGAGAAGATAGGTACAAAGGAAGTCATGTGAAAAAGCAGACTAATGGAAAAAGATAGATGAAGTTGGAAAATCGCTATACCTTCCACTACAGATATTGGATTCTAGTTTTGATCATATGATTCTAAAGAGAACTTCAAGATCTATAACTTTTATGAAGACCCTAAAGATAGATTCAATCTTCTGTAGGGCCAAAAATTGAACGAAAGATAGGTACAGACAAAGCCAAATGAAAAAGCAGACTAATGGAAAAAGACAGATGAAGTTGGAAAATTACTATATCTTTTCCTATAGATATCAGATTAAGGTGTTAATTATATTATTCTAAAGAAGAATTTAATATCTACAACTTTCTAGAAGACCTCAAGGACAAATGCTATCTTCTAATGTGTAAAAATGGAACAGAAGATAGGTATAGATGAAGCTAAATGAAAAAGCAGACTAATGGAAAAAAATAGACAAATTGGGAAAATTACTATAACTTTCTCTACATATATTAGATTAAAGTGTCCTTTTTACGATTAAAAGAAAGACTTAAAGATCTTAAACTTTACTAAAGACCTAAAACACAATTTCTGTTATCTGCAGGGCCAAAATGAAACAGAAGATAGGTACAGACGAAGTCATATGAAAAAGATAGATAAAGTGGGAAAATTGCTATAACTTTTACTAAAGATATCAGATCAAGGTATGCTTTATATGATTCCAAAGAAAACTTCAATATCTATAACTTTAAAGCAGATCTTAAAGATAGATTTTATCTTTTATCGAGTCAAAAATGGAACAGAAGATAGGTGTAGATGAAGCCAAATGAAAAAGCAAACTAATGGAAAAAGACAGACAGAGTGGGAAAATTGCTATAGCTTTGACTACAGATATTGGATTAAGGTGCTCTTTACATTATCAAAAATAGGACTTCATGATCTATAACTTTCACACAGACCTAAATGACAGATTCTATCTTTTGAAGGGTAAAATGGAACAGAATATAGGTACAGACGAAGTCATATGAAAAAGCAGACTATTGGAAAAAGACAAATGAAGTGGGAGAATTACTATAACCTTTCCTACAGACATAAGATTAAGGTGTTCTTTATACGATTACAAATAAAAATTCAGGATATACAAAGTTTCTAAAAACCTAAAAGACAGAATCTATCTTCTGTAGGGCCAAAAATGGAACAGAATATAGGTACAGACGAAGTCATATGAAAAAGAATACTAATGGAAAAAGACAGAATAAATGGAAAAATTGCTATAACCTTCCTTACATATATTGGATTAAGGTGTTCTTTATCTGATTCAAAAGAGAACTTCAATATATAAAACTTTTCTCAAGGTCTAAAATATAGGTTCTATAGGGTCAAAAATTGAACAGAATATAGGTACAGACGAAGCCAAATGAAAAAGGAAACTAATGGAAAAGGACACACAAAGTGGGAAAATTCATATAACTTTCCCTACAGATATTTGATTAGGGTGTTCATTATATGATTCAAAAGAGGACTTCAAGATCTACAACTTTTATACAGTTTTCAAAGACAGATTCTATCTTCTAAAGGGTTAAAAATGAAATAGAATATAGGTATAGACGAAGTCTTAAGAAGCAGACTAACGGAAAAATATAGATGAACTGGGAAAATTTCTATAACTTTCCATACAATTATTGGATTAAAGTTTTCTTTAGATTCAAAATAGGAATTCAAGATCTACAAATTTTTTGAAGACCTCAAAGATAGATTATATCTTCTAAAGGGACAAAAATGGAACAGAAGATAGGTACAGATGAAGTCATATGAAAAAGAAGACTAATGGAAAAAGACAGATGAAATGGAAAAATTGCTATAACTTTCTCTACAAATATCATATTAGGGTGTTATTTATATGATTCAAAGGAAGACTTCAAGATCTACAACTTTCTTACGGATCTCAAAGGTAGATTCTATCTTTTGAAGGGTCAAAAATGGAACCGAGCATAACTACAGTTGAAGCCAAATGAAAAGGCAGACTTGTGGAAAAAGACAGATGAAGTGTGAAAATTGATATAACTTTTAGTAAAAATATCAGATAAAGGTTTTCTGTATATGATTCCAAATAAGACTTCAATATCTATAACTTTCTAGAAGACCTCAATAACAAATTCTATCTTTTGCAGCATCAAAAATGGAATAGAATATAGGCATAGATGAAGCCAAATGACAAAGCAGACTAATAGAAAGATATAGAATAATTGGGAAAAGTGCTATAACTTTAACTGTAGATATCGGATTAAGGTATTCTTTATATGATTAGAAAGAAGACTTCAGGTTCTACAACTTTATAGAAAACGTAGAAGACATATTCTATCTTCTTGATGGCTAAAAATGGAAAGAATATAGGTTTAGATGAAGTCATATGAAAAAGCAGACTAATGTAAAAGGACAGACAAAGTGGGAAAATTACAATAACTTTCTTTACAGATATTGGATTAAGGTGTTCTTTATACAATTCCAAAGAGGACTTCAGGATATAAAACTTTTCTGAACACCTAAAAGATAGATTCTATCTTCTATAGGGTCAAAAATGCAACAGAAGATAGGCAGAGACGAAGTCATATGAAAAAGAAGACTAATGGAAAAAGACAGACAAAAGGGAGAAATTGCTATAACTTTCCCTAAAGATATTGGATTAAGGTGTTCTTGGCATGATTAAAAAGAGGACTTTAATATCTACAACTTTTATAAATATGTGAAGATAGATTTTATATTCTGAAGGGAAAAAATGCAACAAAATATAGGTCCAGACGAAGCCAAATGAAAAAGAAGACTAATGGAAAAGACAGAAAAGTGGGAAAATTGATATAACTTTCCATAAGATATCAAATTAGGGCTTTCTTTATTTTATTAGAAAGAGGACTTCAAGATGTACAACTTTCATAATGACCTTAAAGATAGATTCTATCTTCTAAAAATGGAATAAAATATAGGTACAGATGAAGTCATATGAAAAAACAGATCAACGAAAAAAGACAAACGAAGTGGGAAAATTATAACTTTTCCTATACATATCAGATTAAGGTGTTATTTATATGATTACAAATAGGAATTCAAGATCTACAACATTTTGAAAACCTTAAAGATAGATTCTATCTTTTTTAGGGTCAAAAATGGAACAGAAGATAGGTACAGATGATGTCATATGAAAAAGAAGAGTAGCGGAAAAAGATATAATAAATGGGAAAATTACTATAACTTTCCCTACAGATATCTGATTAGGGTGTTCTTTATATGATTCAAAAGAGGATTCCAAAATCTACAACTTTTATACAGATTTCAAAGATAGATTCTATCTTCTAAAGGGTGAAAAATGGAATAGAATATAGGTATAGATGAAGTCATAAGAAGAAGCAGACTGATGGAAAAAGGCAGATGAAGTGCCAAAATTGCTATAACTTTCCATACAGATATTGGATTAAAGTATTCTTTAGATTCAAAATAGGAATTCAAGATCTACAACTTTTATGAAGTCATATGAAAAAGAAAACTAATGGAAAAAGACAGATGAAATGGAATAATTGCCATAACTTTGTCTACAAATATCATATTAGGGTGTTATTTATAGGATTCAAAAGAAGACTTCAAGATATACAACTTTCTTAAAGATCTCAAAGACAGATTATCTCTTTTAAAGGTCAAAAATGGAACCAAAAATATTTACAGTCGAAGCCAAATGGAAAAGCAGACTAATGGAAAAAGACAAACGAAATTGGAAAATTGTTATAACTATCACTATAGATATTAGATTAAGTTATTCTTTATATGGTTTAAAAAAAGGCTTCAAGATCCATAACTTTCCCACAGATCTAAAAGATAGATTCTATTTTTTGGAGGGTGAAAAATTGAACAGAAGATAGGTACAGACAAAGTCATCTGAAAAAGAAGACCAATGGAAAAAGACAGACAAA
This sequence comes from Erythroxylum suave, assembly GCA_027563595.1. Taxonomy (NCBI): domain Eukaryota; kingdom Viridiplantae; phylum Streptophyta; class Magnoliopsida; order Malpighiales; family Erythroxylaceae; genus Erythroxylum; species Erythroxylum suave. Next base: position 3,980 of record JAOSBN010040003.1, read on the forward strand.
ATAAGAAAATAGTTATAACTTTCCTTATAGATATCATATTAATGTGTTCTTTATATGATTTGAAAGATGAATTTAATATCTACAACTTTCCTAAAGACTTAAAAGATAGATTCTATCTTTTGTGGGGGATCAAAAAGGGAACATAAGATAGGTATAGACGAAGCCAAATGAAAAACTAGACTAATGGAAAAAGATAGATGAAGTGGAAAAATTGCTATAACTTTTAATGCAAATATCAGATAATGGTTTTCTTTATATGATTCCAAAGAAGACTTCAATATCTATAACTTTCTATAGGTATAGGTGAAGCAAAATGACAAAACAGACTAATGGAAAGAGACAGAATAAATGGGAAAATTGCTATAACTTTAACTGCAGATATCGGATTAAGGCATTCTTGATATGATTAGAAAGAAGACTTCAGGATCTGCAACTTTATAGAAAACATAAAAAACATAGTCCATCTTCTTAAGGGCTAAAAATGGAAAGAAGATAGGTACAGATGAAGTTTTATGAAAAAGCAAACTAATGTAAAAAGACAGACAAAATGGGAAAATTGTTATAACATTCCCTAAAGATATTGGATTAAGGTCTTCTTTGCATGATTCAAAAGAGGACTTCAATATCTACAACTTTTCTAAATACGTGAAAGATAGATTTTATCTTCTGAAGGGAAAAAATGGAACAGAATATAAGTGCAGACGAAGCCAAATGAAAAACTAGACCAATGGAAAAAGACAGAAAAAGTGGGAAAATTGATATAACTTTTCATAAAGATATCGGATTAGGGCTTTCTTAATATGATTAGAAAGAGGACTTCAAGATCTACAACTTTCATATAGACCTCAAAGAAAAATTCTATCTTCTAAAGTGTCAAAAATGGAATAAAACATAGGTACAGACGAAGTCATGAAAAACCAGACAAATGGAAAAAGACAGATGAAGTGGGAAAATTGCTATAACTTTCTTAAGGATATCAAATTAGGGTGTTATTTATATGATTTGAAAGAGGACTTCAATATCTACAACTTTCCTGAAGACCTCGATGACAGATTCTATCTTCTAAAGGTTCAAAAATTGAATAAAATATAGGTACAGACGAAGTCATATGAAAAAACAGGCCAAGGGAAAAAGACAGATGAAGTGGGAAAATTGCTATAACTTTCTTAAGGATATCATATTAGGGTGTTATTTATATGATTTGAAAGAGAACTTTAATATCTACAACTTTCCTGAAGACATCAAAGACAGTTTCTATTTGCTGAAGGGTCAAAAATGAAACAGAAGAGAGGTACAGATGAAGTCATATGAAAAAGCAGACTAATGGAAAAAGACAGATGAAGTTAGGAAATTGTTGTACCTTCCACTATAGATATTAGATTTGGGTGTTATTCAAATGATTCAAATGAGGACTTCAGGATCTATCACTTTCATAATGACCTCAAAAACAGATTCAATCTTCTGAAGGGTAAAAAAATGGAACAGAAGGTAGGCATAGATGAAGTCAAATAAAAAAGCAGATTGATGGAAATAAACAAATGAAGTTGGAAAATTGCTATATCTTTTCCTATAAATATTAGATTAAGTTGTTATTTATATGATTCCAAAGAGGCTTTAGCGTCTACAACTTTCTAGAAGACCTCAAAGGAAGATACTATCTTCTGATGGGGGAAAAATGGAACAGAATATAAGTATAGATGAAGCCAAATGAAAAAGCAGACTAATGGAAAAAGATAGACAAAGTGGGAAAATTACTTTAACTTTCTCTACAGATAATGGATTAAGGTGTCCTTCATACTATCGGAAGAAAGACTTCAAGATATAAAACTTTACTACGTACCTAAAAGACAGATTCTATTATTTGCAGGGTCAAAAAAGAAATAGAGGATAGGTACAGACGAAGTCATATGAAAAAACAGACTAATGAAAAAAGACAAATGAAGTGGAAAAATTGCTATAACTTTTCCTACAGATGTCAAATTAGGGTTTACTTTATATGATTTCAAAGATAACTTCAACATCTACAACTTTTCAGTAGAATTAAAGAGACATTCTATCTTATGTCAAGTCAAAAATGGAACAAAAGATAGGTATAGATGAAGGAGAATGAAAAAGCAAACTAATGGAAAAAGACAGACAGAGTGGGAAATTTTCTATAGCTTTCACTATAGATATTGGATTAAGGTGTTCCTTATATGATTTGAAATAATACTTCAGGATATGTAACTTTCATGTAGATCTAAAAGACAGATTCTATCTTCTGAAGGGTCAGAAATGGAAAAGAATATAGGTACAGACGAAGTCATATGAAAAAGCAGACCAATGGAAAAAGACAAATGAAGTGGGAAAATTATTATAACTTTCCCTAAAAATATCAGATTAAGGTGTTCTTTATACGATTACAAATAGGACTTTAAGATCTACAACATTTCTGAAAACCTCAAGGACAGATTCTATCCTCTTTAGGGTCACAAATGGAACAAAAGATACGTATAGACAAAGTCATATGAAAAAGAAGACTAATGGAAAAGGACAAAAAGAATTGGAATATTGCTATAACTTTCCCTAAAGATATCAGATTAATGTTTTCTTTGCATGATTCAAAAGAGGACTTCAATATCTACACATTTTCTATATACGTGAAAGATAGATTCTATCCTTCAAAGGGAAAAAATGGAATAGAAGATAGGTGCAGACGAAGCCAAATGAAAAAGCAGACTAATGGAAAAAGACAAAAAAAATGGGAAAATTGATATAACCTTCCGTAAAGATATCGGATTAGGGCTTTCTTTATATGATTAGAAAGAGAACTTCAAGATCCACAACTATCATACAGACCTCATAGACAGATAGATCCTCTAAGGGGTCAAAAATGGAATAAACTATAGGTATAGACGAAGTATTATGAAAAACAGACCAATGGAAAAACACAGATGAAGCGGGAAAATTGCTATAACTTTCTTAAGGATATCAGATTAGGGTGTTATTTATATGATTTGAAAGAGGACTTCAATATCTACAACTTTCTTGAAGACCTCAAAGTCAGATTCCGTCTTCTCAACGGTAAAAATTTGAATAAAATATAGGTACAGACAAAGTCATACGTAAAAGCAGACCAATGGAAAAAGACAGATGAAGAGGGAAAATTGCTATAACTTTCTTAAGGATATTAGATTAGGGTGTTATTTATATGATTTGAAATAAGACTTTAATATCTACAACTTTCTTGAAGACCTCAAAGACAGATTCTATCTTCTGCAGGGTCAAAAACGGAACAGAATATAGGTACAGACGAAGCCAAATGAAAAAGCAGACTAATGGAAAAAGACAGACAAAGTGAGAAAATTCATATAACTTTCATTAAAGATATGATATTTGGGTGTACTTTATATTATTCAAAAGAGGACTTCAAGATATATAACTTTCATGAAGACCTTAAAAATAGATTTTATCTTCCAAAGGGTTAAAACTGGAATAGAATATAGGTACAGAGGAAGTCATATTAAAAAGCAGACTAATGAAAAAGGACAGATAAAGTGAGAAAATTACTATAACTTTCCCTAAACATATCGAATTAAAGTTTTCTTCATATGATTACAAAAAAAACTCAAGATATACAATTTTCATACAGACCTCAAAGACAGATTCTATCTTCTGAAGGGTCAAAAATGAAATAGAAGACAGGTACAGATAAAGTCATATGAAAAAGCAGACCAATGGAAAAAGACAAATAAAGTTGAAAAATGACTATACCTTCTCCCACAGATATCATATTTGGGTGTTATTCATATTATTCAAAAGAGGACTTCAAGATCTATAACTTTCATAACCTCAAAGACAGATTCAATCTTCTAAAGTAGATTAATGGAAAAAGACAGTGAAGATGGAAAATTGCTACATCTTTTACTATAGATATTAGATTAAGGTATTATTTATATGATTCCAAAGAGGACTTTAGTATCTACAACTTTTTGGAAGACCTCAAAGACAGATACTATCTTCTGATGGGTGAAAAATGGAACAGAAGATATGTATAGGCGAAACCAAATAAAAAAGCAGACTAATGGAAAAAGATAGACAAAGTGGGAAAATTACTATAACTTTCTCTACAGATATTGGATTAAGGTGCCTTTCATACGATTCAAAGAAAGACTTCAATATCTAAAACTTTACTAAATACCTGAAAGGCAGATTCTATTATTTGCAGGGTAAAAAATGAAACAGAAGATAGGTACAGACGAAGTCATATAAAAAAGCATACTAATGGAAAAAGACAAATGAAGTGGGAGAATTGCTATAACTTTTTCTACAGATATCAGATTAGGGTATACTTTATATGATTCCTAAGAAAACTTCAATATCTACAACTTTTCCTTAGACCTTAAAGATAGACTCTATTTCCTATCAAGTCAAAAATGGAACAGAAGACAGGTATAAACGAAGCCAAATGAAAAAGAAAACTAATGGAAAAAGATAGACGGAGTGGGAAAATTGCTATAGCTTTCACTACAGATATTGGATTAAGGTGTTTTTTATATAATTTGAAATAATACTTCAGCATCTATAACTTTCATGCAGATCTAAATTACAGATTCAATCTACTGAATGGTCAAAAATGGAACAAAATATAGTTATAGGCAAAGTCATATGAAAAAGCAGACCAATGAAAAAAGACAAACAAAGTGGGAAAATTACTATAACTTTTCCAACAAATATCAGATTAAGGTGCTCTTTATACAATTACAAATAGGACTTCAAGATCTACAATATTTCTACAAATCTCAAAGACAGATTCTATCTTCTTTAGGGTCAAAAATGGAACAGAAGATAGGTACAAATGAAGTCATATGAAAAAGAAAACTAATGGAAAAAGACAGACAAAATGGAAAAATTGCCATAACTTTCCCTAAAGATATCGGATTAAGGTTTTCTTTGCATGATTCAAAAGAGGACTTCAATATCTACAACTTTTCTATATACGTGAAAGATAGATTCTATCGTTTGAAGGGAAAAAATGGACCAGAAGTTAGGTGTAGACGAAGCCAAATGAAAAAGCAGACTAATGGAAAAAGACTGAAAAAGTCAGAAAAATGATACAACTTTCCCTATAGATATCAGATTAGGGCTCTCTTTACATGATTAGAAAGAGGACCTCAAGATATACAACTTTCATGTAGACCTCAAAGGTAGATTCTATATTATAAGGGGTCAAAAATGGAATAAATAATGGGTACAAATGAAGTCATATGAAAAAACATACCAATGGAAAAAGATAGATGAAGTGGTAAAATTGCTACAAATTTCTTAAGGATATCAGATTAGGGTGCCATTTATATAATTTGAAAAAGGACATCAATATTTGCAACTTTCCTGAAGACATCAAAGACAGATTCTATCTTCTGAAGGGTCAAAAAGGGAATAGAAAATAGATACAAACGAAGCCAAATAAAAAAGCAGACTAATGGAAAAAGACAAACAAAGTGGGAAAATTCATATAACTTTCAATACAGTTATCATATTCCGGTGTTCTTTATATCATCCGAAAGAGAACTTCAAGATCTAGAACTTTCATGTAGATCTCAAAGATAGATTCTATCTTCCAAAGTGTTAAAACTTGAGTAGAATATAGGTACAGACGAAGTCATATGAAAAAGCAGACTAATGAAAAAAGACAGATAAAGTGGGAGAATTTCTATACTTTCCCTAAAGATATCGGATTAAAGTTTTCTTCATATGATTATAAATAAAACTCAAGATCTACAACTTTCATGAAGACCTCAAAGACATAATCTATCCTCTGAAGGGTCAAAAATGAAACAGAACACAAGTACAGACGAAGTCATAGGAAAAAGTTGACTTATGGAAAAAGACACAGGAAGTTGGAAAATTGCTATAACTTTCACTGCAGTTATAAGATTTAGGTGTTATTTATATGATTCAAAATAGGAATTCAAGATCTTTAACTTTCATACAGACTTCAAAGACAAATTCAATCTTTTGGAGGGTCAAAAATGGAACAGAAGATAGGTACAGATGAAGCCAAATGAAAAAGCAGATTAATGGAAAACGGCAGATGAAGTTGGAAAATTGCTCTATCTTTTCCTATAGATATTAGATTAAGGAGTTATTTATGTGATTCCAAAGAGGAATTTAGCATCTACAACTTTCTAGAAGACCTCAAAGGTTAATACTATCTTCTAAAGGGTTAAAAATGGAACAAATAGACAAAGTGGGAAAATTACTGTAACTTTTTCTACAGATATTGGATTAAGCTTTCCTTCATGCGATTCAAAGAAAGTCTTCAAGATCTAAAACTTTTCTAAATACTTCAAAGACAAATTCTATTATCTTTAGGGTCAAAAATGAAACAAAAGATAGGTACAGACGAAGTCATATGAAAAAGCAGACTAATGGAAAAAGACAGATGAAGTGGGAAAATTCTATAACTTTCGCTACAGATATCAGATTAAGGTGTACTTTATATGATTCCAAAGAAAACTTCAATATCTACAACTTTTTACTAGACCTCAAAGATAGATTCTATCTTCTGTCAAGTTAAAAATGGAACAGAAGATAGGTATAGACGAAGCCAAATGAAAAAGAAAACTAATGAAAAAAGACAGGCAAAGTGGGAAAATGTCTATAGCTTTCACTACAGATATTGGATTAAGGTTTTCTTCACATGATTTGAAATAATACTTTAGGATCTATAACTTTAATGCAGATCTAATAGACAGATTCTATCTTTTGAAGGGTCAAAAATGGAACAGAATATAGGTACAGACGAACTCATATGGAAAAGCAGACCAATAGAAAAAGACAGATGAAGTGGGAAAATTACTATAACATTCCCTACAGATATCAGGTTAACGTTCTCTTTATACGATTGCAAATAGGACTTCAAGATCTACAACATTTCTGAAAACCTCAAAGGCAAATTCTATCTTCTTTAGGGTCAAAAACGGAACAGAAAATAGGTACAGACGAAGTCACATAAAAAGGAAGAGTAATGGAAAAAGACATAATAACTGGGAAAATTACTATAACTTTTCCTTTAGATATTGGATTAAGGTGTTCTTTATATGATTCAAAAGAGAACTTCAATATATAAAACTTCTCTAAAGACCTAAACGACAAAAACTTCAATACATAAAACTTCTCTATGGGGTCAAAAATTGAACAGAGTATGGATACAGACGAAGCCAAATGAAAAAGTAGACTAATAGAAAAATACAGACAAAGTGGGAAAATTGATATAACTTTCCCTACAGATATCTAACTAGATTGTTCTTTATATGATTCAAAAGAGGACTTTAAGATCTAAAACTTTTGTGCAGATTTCAAAGGTAGATTCTATTTGTTAAAGGGTCAAAATGGAATAGAATATAGGTACAGACGAAGTCATATAAAGAAGCAGACTAATGGAAAAGACTGATGAAGTGAGAAAATTACTATAACTTTCCTTACAGATATTGGATTAAAGTTTTTTTAAAATTCAAAATAGCAATTCAAGATCTACAACTTTTGTTAAGACATTAAAGACAGATTTTATCTTTTGAAGGGTCAAAAATGGAACAGAAGATAGGTATAGACAAAGTCATATGAAAAAGAAGACTAATAAAAAAAGACAGATGAAATGGAAAATTTTCTATAACTTTCCCTACAGACATCGGATTAGGTTGTTATTATATCATTCAAAAGAGGACTTCAACATCTACAGCTTTCTTGAAGATCTCAAAGACATATTCTATATTCTGCAAAAGTGGAATAGAAAACAGATATAGTTGAAGCTAAATGAAAAAGCATACTAATGGAAAAAGACAAATGAAATGGGAAAATTGTATAACTATCCCTACAGATATTAGATTAAGTTATTCTTTATATGGTTCAAAAGAAGACTTTAAGATCCACAACTTTTCTGCAGATCTTAAAAATAGATTCTAATTTATCGAGGGTCAAAAATTGAACAAAACATAGGTACAGATGAAGTCATATGAAAAAGCGGACTAATGGAAAAAGATAGACGAAGTAGGAAAATTACTATAACTTTCCCTACAGTTAGTGGATTAAGGTGTTCTTTATATGATTCCAAGGATGACTTCAATATCTAAAACTTTTTTGAAGACATGAAAGTTCGATTATATCTTCTATATGGTTAAAAATGGAACAGAATATAGGTATAGATGAAGTCATATGAAAAAGAAGACTAATGGAAAAGGACAGACAAAATTGGAAAATGGCTATAACTTTCCCTACAAATATTGAATTAAGGTTTTACTTCATTGATTCAAAATAAGACTTAAATTTCTACAACTTTCCTGAAGACCTAAATGACAGATTCTATCTTCTGAACCATCAAAAATGGAATAGAAAATAGGTACAGACGAAGCCAAATGAAAAAGCTAACTAATGGAAAAAGATAGGCAATGTGGGAAAATTGATATAACTTTCCCTAAAGATATCGGATTAGGGTTTTCATTATATGATCCAAAAGAGAACTTCAAGATCTACAATTTTCATGTAGACATCAAGGATAGATTCTGTCCTCTACAGGGCCAAAAATGGAATAGAATATAGGTACAGATGAAGTCATATGAAAAAATAGGCTAATGGAAAAAGATAGATTAAGTGGGAAAATTGCTATAACATTCACTAAAGATATCAGATTAGGGTCTTATTTATATGATAAAAAAGAGGACTTCAAGATATACAACTTTCTTTAAGACCTCAATGACAGATTCTATCTTTTAAAGGTTCAAAAATGAAACTGAGAATATGTACAAATGAAACCAAATGGAAAAGTAGACTAATGGAAAAAGATAGACAAAGTGGGAAAATTGCTATAACTTTTCCTAAAAATATCAGATTAGGATTTCCTTTCTATGATTCCAAAGATAACTTCAATATATACAGTTTTCTAGAAAACCTCAAAGACAGATTCTATCTTCTGAAAGGGTAAAAATGGAATAGAAGATAGGTATAGATGAAGCCAAATGAAAAAGCAGACTAATGGAAAAAGACAGGCAAAGTGGGAAAATTGTTATAACTTTCACTACAGATATCAGATGAAGGTATTCTTTATATTTTTCCAAATAAGACTCCAAGATCTACAACTTTCCCAAATTTCTGAACAATAGATTCTATCTACTTTAGGGTCAAAAACCTTTATGAAGACCTAATTGAAGTCATATGAAAAAGAAAACTAATAGAAAAAGACAGATAAAATTGAAAATTTGCTATAACTTTCACTACAGATATCGGATTAAGGTTTTCCTTATACGAATCAAAATAAAACTTCAATATCTACAACTTTTATGAAGACCTGAACGATAGATTCTACCTTTTTAAGGGAAAAAATGCAACAGAAAATAGGTACAAACGACACCAAATCAAAAAGCTAACTAATGGAAAAAGATAGACAAAGTAGGAAAACTGATATAACTTTCCCTAAAGATATCATATTAAGGTTTTCTTTGCATGATCAAAAGAGGACTTTACGATCTACAACTTTAATGAAGATCTCAAAGACAAATTCTATCTTCTATGGGATCAAAATGGAATAGAATATAGGTACAAACAAAGTCATATGAAAAAATAGACTAATGGGAAGAGACGGATGAAGTGGTAAAATTGCTATAACTTTCCCCAAAAATATTGGAGTAGGGTTTTATTTATAGGATTCAATGGAGGAATTCAAGATCTACAACTTTCCTGAAGACCTCAAAGATAGGTTCTATCTTCTGAAGGTCAAAAATGAAATAGAAGATAGGTACAAATGAAGCCAAATGAAAAAGTAGACTAATGGAAAAAAACAGAAAAAATGGGAAAATTGTTATACCTTTCACTACAGATATCGGATTAAGGAGTTCTTTATATGATTCAAAATAAGACTTCAGGATCTACAACTTTTTTGAAGTTTTGAAAGATAGATTCTATCTTTTGGAGGGTCAAAAATAGAACATAAAATAGGTATAGATGAAGTCATATGAAAAAGCAGACTAATGCAAAAAGAGAGACGAAGTGGGAAAATTATAATAACTTTCCTTACAGATATTGGATTAAGGTTTTCTTTATCCGATTCCAAAGAGGAATTCAAGTTCAACAACTTTTTTGCTAACGTCAAAGATAGATTCTATCTTCTGTTGGGTTAAAAATGGAACAGAACTAGGTAGAGATGAAGTCATATGAAAAAGAAGACTAATGGAAAAAGACAGATAAAATGAAAAAATTAATATAACTTTCCCTAAAGATATTGGATTAAGGTGTTCTTTATATTATTTGAAATATGACTTCAATATCTACAACTTTTCTACAGACCTAAAAGACAGATTCTATCTTCTATAGGGTCAAAAATGGAACAGAAGATAGGTATGGACGAAGCCAAATGAAAAAGTAGACTAATGGAAAAGGATAGACAATGTGGGAAAATTGATATAACTTTCCATACAGATATTGGATTAATGTTTTCTATATATTATTTGAAAGAGGACTTTATGATCTATAGCCTTCATGCAGATCTCAAAGATAGATTCTATCTTTTAAAGGGTCAAAAATGGAATAGAATATAGGTATAGACGAAGTCATATGAAAAAGCAGACTAATGGAAAAAGATAGATGATGTGGGAAAATTGCTATAACTTTCCCAAAATATATTGGATTAAAGTTTTCTTTATATGATTCAAAATACGACTTCAATATCTACAACTTTCATAAAGACCTCAAATATAGATTCTATCTTATGTGGGGTCAAAAATGGAACAAAAGACAGGTACAGTCAAAGCCATATTAAAAAGTAGACTGATGGAAAAAGACAGATGAAATGGGAAAATTGCTATAACATTCTCTACAAATATCAGATTAAGGTATTCCTTATAGGTTTGAAAGAAGACTTCAAAATCTACAACTTTCCTGAAGACCTCAAAGATAGTTTTTATAGTTTGAAGATAAAAAATGTGATAGAAAATAGGTCAGGTGAAAAAGCAGACGAAGTTTGCAAGAAAGTAGATGAAGCAAAACACAGAAGATATGACGTCATCACAAACCATGTGATATCATCACAAAAGAAGCAAAAATATAAAAGGAAAATCTTCCTTTTTAAAGACCATAACTTTCAGCTCAGATGTCAAAAAATTTCATGCTATATCTGACTGAAATTCTAAAAGAAAGATCTACAACTTTCTAGAAGGCACATTTACCCAAATCGGCTTAGATTAATTCAGATTTTCCCTTGAATACAGAACATGAATTTTTACATTCATCCAATTTACTAAACCCAGTTCTCAACTTCATGACAAATTTTGAGATTCTTAATGACAAAATTTAAATTTGATGTCTTCATAAGAAATGCAGCCATATATTTCTGGTTTAATCCAAATTAGGAATTATCTCATTTGGATAACTAGAGAAAAAGTTGTTGCTAAAGGGCTAAAGCATACTCCTTGAATAATTTTCCAGATCAACCATCCATTTTGTTTCACAATCTTTCTTTAACACAA
>JAOSBN010040014.1:0-15472 GCA_027563595.1 Erythroxylum suave
AATTGTGACTGATATTAAAAAATACAAAAAGTAAGACAATTTTTTTCGACGTAAAAAACTGTCTAAAAGTAAAATATTTTGACAGAAAAAAGCATCTAAAAACTTACACAAAGTGTCTAAAATAGTATTTATGTGTCTAAAAAACCATCGTAAAGTTATGTTTTTGACACATTTATGTGTAAATAAATTTTCAACGCTTAGACGCGTAAAATTTTTTTAGTTTTTCGACGCTTAAATGCGTAAAAAATTTATATTTTTTCGATGCATCTATTTCTCTAAGAAAATTGTCGGAAATAATTTTTGTGACACTTGTTTTTTTTACGCTTTATAAGGCGTCTTAAATTATTTTTAAGATGCAAAAAAAAGTCTAAAAAGTTCATCTTTTATGTCTAAAAATTCTATATTTTGTTGTAGTGAAGTGAGTTGCCAATAAAAATAAAGTTGATCCTATTGATAAGTTTATATAAAAACTTTCAATATTGCAAGTATACAGATCATAACTTGTAGTATAAAAGGTATCATTCTCACGTCTACTAATTAGACACATAACAACTTGAATAAAATTTGTTTAAGGTATTAAAAGATTGATTGAATTAAAATAAATAATTAAATTGAAACAATAATAAAATGAAACAATTGGATAAGTGAGTTGCCAATAAAAATAAAGTTGATCAAAGTTGGAAACTTAAGAATTATTCTATCCTTGTTTTATCTCCCTTTATTCTTGTTAATCCAATTATGCTTGATTCTAGATCTCCTACGATTTTTATCATCGAGATCTAATCAAGTAATCCCAATTGATATCGATAATAATAGAATTGTAACGTCTCAATTTACAAAACTACTTCTAACTATTCATTTAGATTTGAAGCAATCCAAAAGATAATTAATTCACAATTAAGTTCTTTTTTCAATTGTTAATTAATCTTATAGTTACAGGTCTATTAAGCTACCAACTCTTATCTTAACGTGTGTAACTTGATTCACTCTCTCAATTTATTAGCAAGTATAAGTATATCAATTATCACAAAGCATTGATACATGTATTGAACTAAACAAAAATAAGGTTTAACAAAACAGATTAAGAACAATTCCTCATATGAGTTTAGAAAGTCATAATAATGTTTAACATCCTATAATCCAAATAAAAATTCAATACAATTAAATAATTAAAGAGAAAAGAAAGAAAAACTATTTGGAGTCTTGATCTAGAAATTTGGAATTCCGGAACCTCTCCTTAATGTCTCATCTTGATCTTATTTTAATCTAGTGGCTATTGTTCTTTTTTGTGCTTTTTTATCCTTAAATAATTCTTGAGGCTTCTAGTGTTCTCTTTAGGGTTTTTTTTTAAACTTAATTTGGTTCCAAAAATGACCCCAAAATGCCAAGAAAACCTAAAAAAAAACATACAATCTCAAAAAAGTAAAATTCATTGAAATTTGCTCTTTTTCACACCAGTTATAATCGTGGGAGTGCCACGATTGTGGCCTACATTGTTTCATGCTTCTAATTATTCTCTTTTCTTCAATTTCCTATTACCATGGACTCACAAACATAATAAACACCCTTTAAAACAAAAAATTAAGATTAAATTCTTAGTATAAACCAATCGAACAATTAAAACAATAGAAACACTAACAATAACACAATTATAAGTCCTAAGCACATGATTATCATCTAAGAAAACACTTTAAACATACTCAAATACCTAGAAAATATACTATAATCTACAACTATTACCACACTTAAACATGTGCTTGTCCTCAAACAAAATTAAAAATCATATATAAATAAAACATATAGACACATAATCATGCAACCGTGCAGTAATGGTATAATGAAATCAAAGCTCATGGAATTATCTTAGCCTCAAGCATCAACCACTTAAAAAGTGCCAACATGCTAACTTATTCCGTTTATTTTTAAGTGCGTTGATTTGAATATATATATCAATTAAAATATAAGCATCCTGTTCATGCACCAATGACAAATGTAGGCTTGCACTTATTATTATTGATCAATTAAAAATACAAACTATCACTAAGTAACCCTTCATGAAAATTCTTGCTATTATTAAAAGATCAATAGGCTTAATTTATTACAAGCTCCATCTTTTTATATATTTTTTTAATGATTACCTGGTCTTTTGACATGAAAGCAAATACCTTGTTATGTATGTCCCCTAGTTACTCAATTAGGTTACATTTTTTTTATTTGGCTTGGTTGGAGTGTCATAATAGCCTTTTGATGAGAAGATAAACATTTTTTTCGGGAATGCCCCTAATTGCTTAGCTATACCACAACTCTCAACTAACTACCTGCTCTATGTTTAACCCAATTTTCTTAAAAAGAGCTAACAAAATAGGAATTTTTATTTAATACACTCTTTTTAATTTCTTAGCCTACCTCATTTCTTCTTAGTCAATCATTCTCATGAAAAGGTACTAATGATACTAACCAATTTAAATGAGTGTAAAAAAAAAATAAATCTAAACAAGCTTTCTAAAGTGAAAGAATAAATGTCATATCCTAATTAACTTGCATATTCATCCTAAAGACAATAAAAACACAAAATTTATAAGTTAATACACCTTTACAATTTAAATGACCATGTTAGAAAGTAAGCCAATTCCATTCATTTCATGTCATTGCCGAGGAAGTGGGATCTCTTTAGGATCTACTCCAGCATTTAGAAATTGATTAATTGGTAACAATACATGGACTTGATGCCCCGCCCAAGAAAGAGATCCAAGTCCTACTACAGTACCAATCAAAAAGACAGTTGTCGCAACTGGACGCCGAAATGGATTTTGGAATTTATTAACATTCTCCAAAAAGGGTACTGTTAATAATCCCGCAGGTACTGAAACCATTAAAAGAACACCCTGCAATTTTTGTTTTTTATTTTTAATGACTTTTTTCAGAATCCTATTTTTTTTAACAAATTTGATCGTATTCAAAAAATCCGCAAATGTAATTGAATCTTTTTTTTAATCATGGACTGCCATATTCTATAATGACAAAAATATTTTTATCTTTTTTATCTTGGGCATTTATTACTTGGATCATATTCGCGATTTATTTTCATACTCGAACAAAAACAAATAAAAATTGGAACGAACCCGGAACTAGTCGGATGGAGTAGAAAATGGATTTAAAATAAGTAAAAAAATCCCTCCCCAAGCCGTGCTTGCATGTTTCGTTGCACACGGCTTTCCCTATGTCACAGTGTAAATGCCAATTTCACATACAAATGATATGCAAATACGTAAATGTCCACACACTTTAACAACATATTATCCTCAATGTGGACACCAAAACAATATAAATAAAGATAAATAACAATAATGAAAAAGTTAGAGCAAGAAAACTTATGGTGATGTTAGAGTAGTGCTCTAAAGGCAATCACCTTTAGCACTTTTGTACAAACTTTACTTTGATCAATAAAGTGAAAGGCATTTTTCATTAATTTAATATTTGTTTATATATGAATTGATTTTGATCTTAAATCGAATTAATGAAGTCTATGATACAAAACATAGCATGAAGGAAATCGAGATGAGATTATGATAATGATCTTCCTATCATTTGAAATTATGTTAGTATCTAAATAATCCCTGGCATAGGAATAATAAGACAGAACATTAATTAATCTAAATAGACTAGCACATATTATACTCCTTGATTTGATCAGGTAGTGAACCTTATAAACTGTAAGCACGAGATGTTTAGGGTTAATATGTGGATGCTTACTAAAGGTAGTAAGTACATCAGATGACCCTCTATGAGATTATCATATGGATGATTTATTGAATGTCAATGATGAATCTCATCATAGCAATGGTGCAAATATCCTTAGAGTTGAAGTGATCAAGGATATCTTGGATACTAATCATGTGCTTTGACATCATTCCTAGTTATCTCAAGACGAGGTCGCTTATAGGGTGGTGATTGGGTACAACTATTGGCATTTGAAGGTAATTAGGTAGCCAATAAAGAATTTACCACTCCTGATAGAAGGAGATGATACCCATCACCTCTTTTCAGGGTCATTACTTGGGAGCCACTGGCCAGAGCAGTTATGTGTTATGAAGAGAGTCTTCAATGACACATAAAGTAATGAGATCCCAAGACAAGAACTGACATCACTTGGACTAGACGTGACATAGTCAGTTTAATGATAGTTGACATATAACCTATATTTCGAGCTAAGTGGGGTATAGTATAGTGAAAGGACGAATTGCATAGTAATTTTCTATGGAAAGGTTCATAAGTTGGATAATTAACTATTGAAGAGTTCATGTGTTAATCCATTTATATTTCGACAAATAGGCATCATGAAATCCTTTATGATTTGAATGAATTAAGAGTTAATTCAAGTGTCTAAAATAACCGAAAACCTAAGGGTCACACGCATAAAAGATCCGATGAAAACATGTGTGTATATACTAATTTAAGGCTATGATCATGACTCATAGGTCCACGATTATGGCCAAAGGCAAGCTCTTTTTTCAAAAGGGCCACGATCGTGACAAAGGGCATGGAATGGTATGTAAATGAGTTCTTCAATTATGTACACCAACTTCTTCCACTTCTTACACACTCAAGTAATGAAAAAAGGGCTCTAGAAGAGTTCTAGAGTGAGAGTGATGTGTCTTGAGTCTTCTTCTTGCAATTCATGCAATTGTTGCATGAATCAAAGTGCATGCAACAAGATTCTTGACCTATCTTCTATCATCTTGAGCATCTACTAAAACTCATCTGGTTTGGTTCTCAAAACACTTTTATACATTGTTTCTTCATCATCTTTGTGTGTCTTTAGGTGATCAAGGAAAGGTTTGGTGTTTGCAATAACCTAAAAAAGGAGAAGAAACAAGAAAGGAGAGGAAAAAAAGGTAAAAAAGTTTATACTTTATGTTCTCTTATAAATATCTAGGCATGCATGTTATGATCTTGTAGTTTTTAGGGTTGTCATGGTTTCAGAATATTGATTCTAACACTTCCACTACATCCTTATGCATGCAACCATGGCTAACTTGACAGTGGTATCAGAGCTAGTTTATGCATGTTAAAGATGATGTATTGAACATATGTAAAATGTTTGCTGGGTTGTGACTGACTTGCATATTGATTTGGAAAAATTCGTGTAAATTCTAGAAAATTGTTTTTTTTTTCTGATTTTCTTTCTCAGAAATGTTTATAAGATGTTATATTATGTTTATGTAGAAGAAAATTACAATTGAATGTCATTTTCTATTTTATTTCTAATTTATTCCAGACTATTCATATGTTGATTTATGGGATTATGGAAAACTGATTGCATGTGCTGATTTTGAAAATTTCGTAGTAATTCTAGAGATTTGTTTTCTGTTTTTCTTTCACAAAACTTTTTATAAGTGTTATATTATGTTTTTGTAAAATGAAAATGCGATTTAATCTCATTTGCTATTTTATTACGAATTAAATTTCAGCTTAGTGCATGTATGAAGTTCTGGAAATTCTGGAAATGTGATGAAAATGCATGCATGAAAAATTCCATATTATTTTTTATAAATTTTTTAAATAAATTTTATTCGTGCACATGCAAGATGAGAAGTTACCACGTGTATGAGATGCATGAAACTTGTTGTTATAAGTGATTATCTTATGCATGCATGATGTAATGTGTGACATGTGGGTAATGTGACAAGTGTCACACACATATGATGTACTAGCTTTTTCCTATTTATTAATAAATAATTACTAAGAATTACGTTCTGGAATTTTTTGATTAGACACATTTAGAACGTGTATAAGACTATAGAATTTTTTTTAGAATTAATTTAATTTGATTCAATTAATAAATAAAGTCAAAGTCAACATTGACCAATTTTTTTAAAGTTGATGCAGTTGACTTACTTAAAGACTTATAATGTATGTATTTCAGTTATAAGACCTAAATAAGGTTCTTATGTGATAAGCTATATATTATTTTGATGGAAATAACATGCTTAATCAATGTGCTCAAAATTAGGGTTTTAAAAAATTTTTCGAACATCGAATTAGTCTCTTTAGTGTCTAGTAGGTTACAATTTTGGCTGTCAAGATAATTTTGGGATATGCCGAAATTGTTTAGGTAAATTTGAGATGACCTAGGAATATTATAGTTGACTAATTGGTGTACAGAAATTTTGGAAAACCTAGGGATTAATTTAGAATTAATCCAAGTAGAGTATGGCATTTCTAGTGTGACTAGATAAAGACATATAAACTAGGATTAAAGCGTTTAATCTAGACATCAAAATAATTAAAATTTAGGTTTTTTAATCGAATCACATTCATAATTCGGATTAGCCAAAACTAATACTATTACTCGATTAGGTTCAAGAGTTGAATTGAATCACGAACTTTAGATGTATAGTCAAGTCACAACCTAAAGTAAACCTCCTTTATGTGATACATGCATTAGATGAATTTTAAGGGTAGTTATGGACATAGGCTAAATTTAATTGAGTTGTCCATAATCTAAATGTATATGTGATATACATATTCAAGATCATCCTAGTATAGATGAGACCAAAGAATAAATCCCTCAAACTAAATATTAGGACTTACGCCTTCCATTGATATGACAAGAACCAGAGTTCTTTTAGAGTTGGGTTGTTGGGCAAACCCAAGCTTGCTCTACACAAATAAATTCAAACCATGGAAATGTAATTTCTGAATTAATGGGATGGTCTTAACTGGAAGCAATGATTTGTTGGGCAAATCCAAGGTCAACGTGGATAGAGGCAAAGTCTGGTTATATACATTGGATGTATATAAATTAAGAGTTGATGACCCAATGAGCATGCTAAATCGACAGTTGATGGCACAAGTCGATAGCTGCATAATTGAATGAAATTGGTATGAATGATACCTACCGACTGACCTAAGGTGGCTTGTTGGGCAAACCCAAGGTCATTTTTGATAATATCGAACATCGACCCATTAAGAAAATTGTAAGTTTTTTTGAATTTGTAGTAAGGGCTAGATTTGAATAAGAATAGTGGGACCTATAATGTATATTATTAAAGTCCTAATAGATATGCATTAAGTGTACATTTTAACACTTTCTCTTATTCTTCTATATTATTGAATCGCACGATGTCATCTAATGTAAACCTACGCTCCCTACCAGATTCCAACAAACTCACGGGACCAAACTTCTTGGATTGGCTACTGAATTTGAGAATTGTTCTCAAATCTAAAAAACTACGATATGTCCTAGATGAACTACTTCTCGACCCCCTACTTTCAATGCATTTATTGAAGATCAGAAAGCTTATAAGAAGCTACTGGATGATAGTGAGTTAGCTAGTTGTATAATGATGGCCTCTATGTCACTAGAATTGTAAAAGCAGCATGAGATTATGAATGCTCGTACCATAGTCTACCATCTAAGAGAACTGATTGATGAGCAAGTTCGGTCTGAAAGGTTCAAGACCTCGAGGTTGCTTTCCGTTCTAAGATGGCTGATGGATCATCTTTAGTGCAATATACGCTGAAGATGAATGAATATATTGAGAGATTGGGCAGTTTGGGCCTCATTATTGATAGAGAATTAAGTATAGACTTAATTCTGACTAGTTTGATTGATAGTTATTCATAGTTTGTGCTTAACTATTGGATAAACCAAATATCTGTGACGATACCTGGGCTGATTAATCTGGTCAAAACAGCTGAGCAAACTATCAGGAAAGACAATAAGGTTGTGATGCTAATAGACTCTGCCTCTACTTCTAGTTCTCAAAAGAAGAACCAAAAGAAGAAGAAGAAGTCCAAGAGGCTAGTGGGAGGTGTGGCCAAGAAGAAGGCGAAGGAGACAATACCCAAGGGGATGTACTTTCATTGTAACAAAGAAAGGCATTGGAAGAGGAACTGCAAAGCTTATCTGGAGTCGCTAAAGCAGAAGAAGGCATTAGATGCCCTACCATCTACTTCAAGTAATTTGTTTGTCATTGAGGTAAATACTATTTCTGACCATAAGATTTGGGTATTAGATATCAGATGTGGCTCACATATATGTGTTAATATGCAGGGTCTCAGGGATAGTAGACTGCTCAAGAAGGGAGAGATGGACTTACTTGTAGTAAATTGAGCAAGAGTTGTTATATTAGCTATAGGGACATATATTTTATATCTCCTAATAAGCTAGAGTTAATTTTGGAAAATTACTATTATGTACCTGTTGTGACTAAAAACATTGTATCTGTTTCATAGCTTAATAAAGCAAGATTTCATTTAACTTTTTCAAGCAATGGTTGTTCATTTAAGTTGAATGAAATGTTGTATGGTATTGCTACATCATGTAATGGAATTTACACATTAGATATGTCCAATCCAATTTTAAATATCAATGGCAATAAAAGAAAAAAATGAGATAACCTAAAATCATCTTACTTATGACATTGTCAACTTGGACATATAAGTGAGAATGCATAATTAAACTACATAAGAATGGTAGCCTAGGGTCATTTGATTCTGAATCATATGACATATGTGAATCTTGCTTGTTAGGCAAGATGACTAAATTATCTTTTAAAGAAAAGGGTGAACGAATGAATGGATTATTAGACCTAATACATTTTGATGCATATGGTTCGATGTCCATTCATGCCAGAGGTAGTTTTGTGTACATTACTTTTATTAATGATTATTCACAATATAGGTATGTGTATCTAATGAGATAAAAGTCTGAAGCATTTGAAATGTTCAAACAATTTAGACATGAAGTAGAGAAATAACTTAGTAGAAGTATTAAAGCACTTCGATCAGATTGAGGTGGTGAATAATTAAATGAGGAATTTCTAACTTATCTAAGAGATAATGAGATAGTAACCCAATAGATTCCACCTTACACACCCCAACCTAATGGTGTAGTTGAAAGGAGAAACTGAGCCTTATTAGACATGATAAGGTCAATGATGGGCTTAACAGATATACCAAAATCCTTTTAGGGTTATGCACTCGAGACTGCTATTTATGTGACAAATAGAGTCCCTTCTAAGGCAGTTGAAGTTACTCCATATGAGATATGGACTAACAAAAGGCCCTATCCTTCTCATATGAAAGTTTAGGGTTGTCTGACTTATGTGAAGTCAATTCAATCAGACAAGCTTAAAGAGAAATTCGATAAATGTCTATTTATAGGATGTCCTAAGGAAACGATTGGATATCAATTCTATAATGCTTTAAAGTAAACGATTTCTGTCTTAAACATACTGTCTTTTTAGAGAAAGAGTTTCTTTTAAGAGAAGATAGAGGGAGCAAAGTTGAACTTGATGAAGTCCGTGATGCTAAAACGGATGTAGATCAACTACCTGAACCCAAAATTGTTGTCCACAGAGATAAGATGACAGTTAAAACTTTTGACACATAAAATGTTCATAGGTTAAGTAGGATACGCAATATTCTAGAAAGATATGGATTTCTCGTAAGTGAACAAAATGATGTATTGATCATAGAAAATGATGAGCCTAAAATCTATGAAGAGGCTCTGAAGAGTCCAGAATTTGAAAAATGACATCAAGCCATAAATTCTGAAATATATTCCATATATGAAAACCAAGTATAGACTCTGGTTAATCCACCTGAACGGTTAAAACCCATAGGGTGTAAGTGGATTTTCAAGAAGAAAATCGATATTGAAGGTAATGTGATTACCTATAAAGCGAGATTAGTCATTAAAGTTTATCGTTAAAGACAAAGGGTTGACTATAACTAGACATTTAGCTCTATAGCTATGCTTAAATCCATTAGAATATTCCTAGCCATTGCTGCTCATTATGATTATGAAATATGGAAAATGGATGTGAAGATGACTTTCCTAAATGGAAACCTAGTTGAGGATGTATGTATGATACAACCTGAGGCTTTGCATCCAGAGATGGCTGAAAGGTATGTAAGCTTCAAAAATCCATTTATGGATTGAAGCAAGCATCTAGGAGTTGGAACATCCAATTTGATGAGACAATTAAAGAGTTTGGTTTCTCACAAAATCCTAATGAACCTTATATGTATAAGAAGGTTAGTGGGAGTGCTATTATATTCCTTGGTGTTATATGGGGAAGACATATTACTACTAGGAAATGATATCTCTAGTTTGCAATCAGTTAAAGCTTAGTTATCTAGGAATTTTTCCATGAAAGACCTTGGAGAAGCTACTTATATATTATGAATAAAGATCTATAGAGATAGATCAAGGAAGTTTCTAGGCCTTTCACAGTCAACATACATAGACAAAGTGCTAAATAGGTTTAGTATGGAGCAGTCAAAGAGAGGTGTTCTTCCCATGAATTATGGGATAAAACTCTTGAAATCTATATGTCCTAAAACACAAGATGAGATGACTCACATGAGTATGATCCCGTATGCTTCGACAGTAGGATCAATCATACATGCTATGTTATGTACAAGACTCAATATATCGTATGCTCAAACAGTTACAAGCAAATATCAATTGGATCCTAGTGAGGGTCATTGGGTAGCTGTCAAGAATATTATTAAGTACTTGAGAAGGACTAAGGATGTATTTTTGATATATGGAAATGGAGTTCTCATAGTGAGCAAGCATACGGATGCCAATTTTCAATCTGACCAGGATGACTCCAAATCCTAGTCAAGTTATGTTCTCACACTAAATGGTGGAGTAGTCAGTATGAGATGACTACGGATTCGACAATCGAGTCAAAGTACATTGTAATTGTGGAAACGACAAAGGAAGTTATTTGGATCAAGAAGTTCAACATGGAACTTGGAGTAGTTCCTAGCATGGTGGACCCAATATTGTTGTGCTGTGACAACAATGGGGCTATTGCTCAAGCCAAGAAACCATGGTTTCATAAGAGGTCCAAGCATGTACTCAAGAGATATCACTTGATCAGGGAGATCATTGATAGGGGTGATATGAAGATTGAGAGAGTGTCCACAGATCAGAACATCCCAGATCCTTTGAATAAGCCACTTCCTCAAACAAAATTTGATTCTTTTGTACTCACCTATAGTATTGGATACAAAGGCGATTAGCTTTACGGCAAGTGGGAGATTGTTAGAGTAGTGATCTAAAGGCAGTCACCTTTATAACTTTTGTACAAACTTTATTTTGATTAATAAAGTGAAATACATTTTTTGTTAATTTGATATTCTTTTATATATGAATTGATTTTGATCTTAAATCGAATTAATGAAGTCCATGATACAAAACATAGCATGAAGGAAATCGTGATAAGATAATGATAATGAGATTCCTATCATGTGTAATTATGTTAGTATCTAAATAATTCCTAGTCATAGGATTAATAAGATATGACATTATTAATCCAGATAGAGTAGCACATATTATATTCCTTGATTTGATTAAGCAGTGGATCTCATAAACTATAAGCATGAGATGTTTAGGGTTAATATGTGGATGCTTACTAAAGGTAGTAAGTACATCGGAGGACCCTCTATAAGATTACCATATGAATGATCTATCGAATGTCAATGATTAATCTCATCATAGAAATGGTACAAATATCCTTAGACTTGAGGAACTCAAAGATATCTTAGATACTAATCCTATGCTTTGATGTCTTCCTTGTTACCTCAAGAGGAGGTCGTTCTTAGGGTGGTGATTGGGTATAGCTATTGGTATCTGAAGGTAATTGGGTAGCTAATAAAGGGTTCACCACTCCCGATAGAAGGAGATGATACCTACGCCAGAGCAGTTATGTGTCATGAAGAGAGTCTTCAATGACATATAAAGTCCTAAGATATGGACTAACATCGCTTGGACTAGATGTGACGTAGTCAGTCTAGTGGGAGTTGGCACATAGCCCATACTCCGAACCAAGTAGGGTAGTATGGTGAAAGGACAAATTGCACAATAATTATCTATGGAATGGTTCATAAGTTAGATAATTAACTATTAAAGAGTTCATATGATAATCCATTTATATTCCGACAAATAAGCATCATGAAACCCTTTATGATATGATTAAATTAAGAGTTAATTCAAGTGACTAAAATAACTGGGAATCTAAGGGTCACACGCATAAAAGATCAAATGAAAAATAAGTGTGTATGACCTAATTTAAGCAGGCCACGATTGTGACTTGTAGGACCATGATTGTGGCTGAAGGCGAGCTCGTTTTTGAAAAGGGCCATGATCGTGGCCACAAGAAATGGTATATAAGTGAGTTCTTCACTTATGTACCCAAGCTTCTTCCACTTCTTACACATTCAAGTGATAAAAAAAGGCTTTGAAGAGTTTTAGAGTGAGAGTGAGGTGTCTTGAGTCTTGTTCTTGCAATTCATGCAATTGTTGCATGAATTAAAGTGCATGCAATAAGATTCTTGACCTGTCTTCTATCATCTTGAGCATCTACTAGAACTCATCTAGTTTGGTGCTCAAAACACCCTTATGCATTGTTTCTTCATCTTCTTTGCATGTATTTGGGTGATAAAGGAAAGGTTTGGTATTTGCAATAACCCAAATAAGGAGAAGAAATAAGCAAGGAGGAGAAAAAAGGTAAAATTTTTTGTTATTTCATGTTCCTTACATATCCTTGCATACATGTGAGTTATGTGGTTTTCAGGTTATCATGGTGTCAGAATCTTGATTCCAAAATTTTCGTTGCATCTGCATGCAGCTATAGCTAACCCTACAGGTGATTGAGGCAGTGATGGGTTGAAGATGGAATTTAAATATTTAAGTATTTTATTCATGTAATACTACTATTGACATTGATAGTGCATGACCTCCTTTAGTTGCGCCTCGTTGGTGTCTAGGCAACCCTCTATGTGCTTGTTATTTTATGTCATTTGGTCTCGAATTCTTCCTTAGATGAGACTTCTTGTTGGTCTTATGAAGGAGCAAAATTAGAGCTCGCCTGTTTAGTCTATGTATTACTTATGATTTTGAGTCGATATATCAGAGCTCCAAACCATGGCACTCTAAGGTTTACACTCCCCTCAAATGTGTATAATTCAATATCTCAGGAAAGATGGTGATTAGTGCATTAACAAAAACATCATGAAATTAAGCTAAAGCAATAACAAGAAAACCCATGCCAAAATAGCTAGTTTTCTTATTAAAAGACGTAATTATCATTTGAAAAATATGGGTTGATGCAAAAACTTGAATTTTGTGATCTATGCACTAAAGAATAAATAAATATTTTCGAGAAAACTTGTTACTATGAGTTTTTGAAAAAATAGTGTGACACATAAATTTATATAGTAATAAAATTTCATGATTAAGAATAACATTATTGGGTGCATTTGAAGTAAATTCATTCAACCTTGTTAATTTTTTCAATATTGGTCAATACAAAAGTTTCCATTTTTTCCATTAATTTTTGATTTGAGAAATCCATAAATTTTTTCCATAGTATCATAATCCACATTATAAGGTTTTCCACATAATCTAAACTAAAAATTATATAATTTTCATGAATCAAAATATAAAGTCAAGTAAAATTCAAGTGTCAATTCCTTATATACAAGAAAATTAAAATGAATAAATTTATCTTATTGAATTTTTGCACTCACAATCTTAAATTTTCTTTTCAAACCTAAACTTTCTAAGAATGTGAAATCAAGATAATATGGTATAGTAATAATTCTTAAACGAAGGGTTTGGAAATTTTTACCTTCTTCTTCCGAGAAGATTAAAGAAGGCACTCCAAAATCCTTACATAAGTCATGTGCACCATCACCTGACATTTTTTGCTTTTCCTTATGATGTTGAGAGTTTTATAATTTGCTTGATTCTTGGAGCCATGATTGAATATATAACCTACAGAACAACCAAGAAAATAAGGAAAAAACACAAAGGAACACCCAAAAACATGAAAGTGAATGAATGTAGAGAAAATTTTTCAAAACCCCTCAAAAGGTATAATTTTGTATGGAAATCACTAGGAATGATAATCGAGGTGAATGATGAAAGAAAATATTGAAAAATCAAGTGAAGTGAAGAGAGATTTAAGAGAACGTGGAGAACTTTGGAGGTGGCTATAAGTTTAGAGAGAGAATGTGAAGGTTAAAAGAAGAAAAAACTAGTTAACGTGTTAAGGTTAGGAAAGAAGGGAAAATTAGGGTTAATCTAGATGTGGATCATGAGTGTGGGTCACCCCTTGATTGTGGCAGATCTCATCTACCATGATCATGACAAAGAGATTTTGCACTCACCATGCACGATTGTCACACCTCCCATGATTGTGGCATGGCTAGAATTCTTCACCTTTCCCATATTTTGCTCTATTTACCTCATGTATCCCTCAAAACTTGTTCCTTAAACTGTAACAACTTCAAAAATATGATATTTAACCATTAAAACAACTATAAACACATTAAAAATAAGAAATTGCATGCTAGAATTCATGAAAATCCTAACTAATATAACATGCTAAGTTATGAACTAGAAATAAAAAAATGAAACTATCCTAAACACTATTAGGTTGATGTACTCTTCATATCTACCATCAATTAGGGTCTATTATAAGTGGCTTACTTCCACCTATTTTGCCCTATGGTAGTTTAGTAGCTTATAAATATGCCACAAATTGTAAGATAATAAAAAGGTACATAATTGATCAAATTAAGAAACCCAGGTAAGTTCAATAATGTCCTATTCCATAACAAATTGTCAATAAAATAGGGAATGATGAACTCCCTGAATAGTTAATTGAATCCAATAGTTTATCTTATAAGAAGGTGAACTAATTTCTTCTTCCATAATTACCCTCGTTCCCTCTTCTTCGTCCACTTTGTGAACAAAGACTTCTCTTTGTAAACATCTATTACCTCTATCCTCTATTCTTCGTTCTCTTCTTGGATTGTAACTTCATTCATGTCAACGACCTTTGTCTACTTACCACTCTTGAAGTGAATCACACATTAATAAGAACTTGTATATAATAAACTAGATACACAAGAAGGGGCATTGAATGGTGTATCTTTTTTGTGAATACGAATTATAAGAACTTCTTGAGCTTGTTAAAAGACTATTGAAAACTTTATACGAAAATTATTACGAAATTAAATCGCAATTTAACAATAGAAATAAACTGAAGTAAAAGGTAAGAGTGTAGACACTGCAATTTTATACTGGTTCACCCCAAACCGTGGGCTATGTCCAGTCCTCAGAGTTCGTTTGAGTGTTCCACTATACTTCAAAAAAATACAAGTATTCTTTTTCTTTCAAAGCCTCTTCAGGTCTCTTTCACAAAGTATTCTTTCTACTGTAGCCTCTTCAGGCTCTCAGACTTTTCTCTCTCTTGCTAGAAATGTAGTTTGAGCTTTTGTTACAGTTCTCTCAGTACTGCACTACAAAAATCTCTTTTGTAAGCACTCAAAGATCACTGATGTCGTATATTCGTTCATTAGCTCGAAAGCTTCGATTGAGACTTGTATTTATAGTCTCATTCTCTAACTGCTTCTTGATCTTTGATAACCGCTTCTTGAA